>CAEFZY010042911.1:0-32180 GCA_903066815.1 Brachyrhaphis roseni
AATATCACTTGATAATTATGTGTTATTGATAGATTGGAAGATTAATATCTGAACACCAAATATAAAATCTTAAAAAGTGCTTTTAAAAAGACCTAAATAAATGAGCAATGTGTAGCCTGGTGGGGGCAAAAGTAAAGCCTGGTGGCCCGCCAGGTTTTACGTGGCATCATTCATTTATCATATTTAATTAATTTATTCAATTTCTGCTGGGCATTTTAGACAATAAAGCATCATTTTCAAAACTGAAATAAAATTCAGCTGTCTTTACTGACAGAGTTTACTGGCATTTGGTTAATTGTAAAATTTAAAGATTATAAAGCAACAATGTGATCTCACCATTCAAATGACTTAGTCAGGAGAAGAGCGCAAAAAAAAAAAAAAAAAAAATCCCCAATTTGTAGAAGATAGCACTGTGAAGATAATCATCAACACTTAGAATGTAGGACATTACTAACAAAACTGATCAAGGATGCTGCTAACTGCCCATGGCAGCAATCTCCTGGGTCCTCATTGTGTCTGGACTGAGGTTACCCTAAAACACATGATGTTTGTAACCTGATTAAATCTTCTTCATAAGAAAAAAAATTGCTTAAATAATCATTGATCTTAGTGGACAAACAGCAGCTGAATTCAGTGGAGCAAACAAAATTATAAATTTTAAGAGAAGGTGTCCTCTTCATGGAATATAAAGTCTAAATACAAGATTAAATGATCTATGTAAGAAAATGTATTGAATCTTCAGATCTGTAATTGCTTCACTCTGCTGTCACAATCTGTTTGGCATCTTTGTCTTGCTGTAAGCATGAGCAATTGCTTCTTCGCTATATCTTTCCCAGCATAAACGTCTTAGGAGACTGTAATTTGATCCGCTTAAGGCGGCGGTCAAATCATATTTTGGTTTATAACGTAGTTACCAAATACATTACAAAACAAGAAGCTTAAACATTAAATGCAGCATATGAAACAAATGTAGCTCTCAAGTAATCAATTTTGTCTGTAGTTTACCTCTTTATACATTTTGGAGGATTTCTGCTGTTTTATTTTAGGACCACTTTATTAGAGAGATTCTCCTGAAGTTTCTCCCAAACTTCTTGGTTTAAGTTAAAAAAAAAGGACAAGTTCCACTGATCTTTATGTATAAACCCTTCACATGTATTTTGTGTCAAACATAAATGCATCCACATATTACACTGTTACTAAACAATATCCCTAAAATGAGTGGGAGCCAGATCCCGCCTGGAAATGAATTCAAAATTAATTCAGGCTCCTCGAGTCATTGATTTGAAAGGTTCACACTGGACTTCGGCCATGAACTGTAGGACTTGGGTTTCCAAAAAAATATTTTTTTCTCTCTGGGAAAAGGGATTTTCAGGCAAAAAAGTTAAATCAGATATTGAGACAAAAACGTTAGATACAGCTTTGGATTTGCAAAATGATAGTTTATCCTTCCACTTAAACTTCAAAATTAAGATTCGTGAATACAGCACCAATATCAAGTTTCTATAGCAAAGTAATGAAATAACACTTTTAAAAAATCTCTTTAATCAATTAATTTTTATCTGAGAGTTCCAAAAATTGTAAAAAACAAAACAAAAACAAAACAAAGAGTTGGAATAAAACGCCTAACCTGCACAGAGCTCTTACTTAGCCTGATTTTTAATGTTGAGGTAACTTTCAGTGGCTATTCACACAACATTAATATCTTACCTTTTTAAAATGCTTCACTCATTAAAAGTCATGCGTGTCCAAAGCAATTACTAATACCTTTAATAATAGGCAATAAAATGCCTAGTGGTCTAATAAAATATTCAAATATTTGTTTTCATAAATCTTAAGCTAGGGCTGGACAATATGGCTGAAGAACGTACCACGACATAAGCGTTTCATATCAGTCTATATTCATGATTGCCTGTTAACTTTTTTTGTTTTAAGTATCTGAAATACTGTTAAACTGGTGACTTAACCTTTCCTGTTTTATCCAGTTTTCAGGCAACGCCGTTTAAGCAGTTATGAGGAACTGTGGCGAAACCAGCTAAACAAGCTAGGCAACTGGCTATTACTGGTTGTTACCAGGCAACAACCAGTTGCCTAGCAAAGAGCGAGTTGATTCTCACTCACTTCCTCTCACTATCTAGCTTAGCCAACTGCTAAAGTCTTTCCTCTGCCTACATCTCCCAGAATGCTGTACAGTTAAGTGAGAGCTGTATTATCCATTAATATTGATCGCGTGTGTATCACAATACATATTATTGATTTATCATCCAGCTCTAGTTTGTTATAATCAGTAAAACAAATAAAAATAAACTATTGAAATTCATCACTGTGTAATGATTCCATTGGTTTTAATTTTCCTTTTGATATCCATGTAAAAAAAAAAAAAAAGACAGGAAGCGGTTGCTTAAACTTTTATTAACAGCAATGTGCATACTTTCAAATTGATATGAGCTTTAAAAACCATTAAAAAAAATGAATGCCTTTCTTTTACTGAGGTTTGGGGGGGAAATTAGAACGACAGCCCCCTCTCCTGGTTGAATATTGAAATTGCACAGCACTGAGCATCTGGGGCATCCAGAGGCTGAGAACTGATCTGGAAAAAGTGAGCAAAAAGACACTGAAGCGTTTGAGGAATGAGGCTAGATGCGGCTGAAGAGGCAGAGGACAGATCGATGCAAGCATTACTGCACTATGTTGCCTTCAAAGACCAACAGGTACAGATTGAGACCCACAAACACTCCTCGAATATCAAGGCCTTTTAAAAAACAAAAGTAAGGACGTCGGTGATGATCTCTCTCCTTCTCCCTCTAAACATATGGCACAAGTCAAGAAAAACAAACAAGTAAACAAAACCTTTGGGACAAAATGCACAGGAATGCAAAAATGACATTTTTCTTTAACTGTATACAATAAGCTGTTCTTTAGAGTGACAGTATCAAAGCACAAATCGGTATGCTGTGCAAAAATAAAGGTTAATTAATAATACATAATGAGATGCCGTCTTGAAACATCGGTACAGTATTGACGATTGCGGACCTCCCCAGTCCGTCACCACCCATCATTCAAGAAGTTTCTCAAGGCAACTAGGAAATAAACATGAAACAGAACGAGAGACAGTGCAGAGAGAGCTTCCAGTCAACACACAGCATCAGCCGGAAGAGGTGAAGACAAACTGGGGTTAATTGGCACCCTCCCAATCAGAAAATAATAAAAAACACCAAAAACATTCTTCATATACTGAGAGAGCCTCAAGTTAATGTACCTACAAGCTGTTTGTGTGACTATATCCTTTAAGTTCAGAGTACCTGGAAGTAAAAAGCTGCTGTTTCTGCTCCTGCGAACACTGGAGAAATGATACAAAAACAAAATGTGCAAGTCTGTGACTAAGAAGTAGTTACTTTTGGCTGTACACAGGTGAGCTGCTGTCTGTGCTAATGAGTCCGCTCCGCGTTTTGACAGCATTTATTCCTGAGTTAGTTGTTACAGTCGGCCCAAATACTGATTTTTACCGTAGACCGTGGGGCGGGGCCAGCGTACCCACGAGTCTACGCTACGAAAAGCCTCGGCGCTCGCTCCTCTTTTCAGAGCAACAAGAAGGCAAAGCTCAACAGAAAGCATTCGTCTTTTACCGAAAACTTTAAAAGCATTTTGGTTGCTTTATTACTGTTAATATACACAAGGTTCCCACTAGCAACGATTCTCATTTTTTCAGCATTTTTTTTTTTTTAAAGGAAAAAACTCTGGATCATTGAGTAAAAATAATTTATTTATTATTACTACTGTACATATTTTTAAGTTTATATTATCTCTATATTTCACAGATCGTTAAATTATACAACACTGAGGTTGGCTTCCAATTTTGCAGAGTGGTAAAGGGTTATTTCACTGCTTTTTTGGTCTTCTGGGTCATCTTTGATCAATTCTTTTTTATAATCTCTGAAACATAAGGCCTATATGGTTGGACAATGAAACTGAAACACCTGGTTTTAGACCACAATAACTTATTAGTATGGTGTAGGGCCTCCTTTTGCGGCCAATACAGCGTCAATTCGTCTTGGGAATGACATATACAAGTCCTGCACAGTGGTCAGAGGGATTTTAAGCCATTCTTCTTGCAGGATAGTGGCCAGGTCATGACATGATGCTGGTGGAGGAAAATGTTTCCTGACTCGCTCCTCCAAAACACCCCAAAGTGGCTCAATATATTTAGATCTGGTGACTGTGCAGGCCATGGGAGATGTTCAACTTCACTTTCATGTTCATCAAACCAATCTTTCACCAGTCTTGCTGTGTGTATTGGTGCATTGTCATCCTGATACACGGCACCACCTTCAGGATACAATGTTTGAACCATTGGATGCACATGGTCCTCCAGAATGGTTCGGTAGTCCTGGGCAGTGACGCGCCCATCTAGCACAAGTATGGGACCAAGGGAATGCCATGATCCCACACTAAAATGAGGTGTTTCAGTTTCATTGTCCAACCCCTGTATGTTGCTGCCCCCTGCTTTAAAGCTGGCTTAAAGATGGTTTCTTCTATTATTCATTGAAAGACTAATTTGGTGGTTTGGCCATTTTTCTAATCACAAAAAAAAAAAAAGGCATTCTTGGCAGGATAACTAACTAGTTGGTGGATTTTAAAGAGGGGAATAAGACTTGCTCAATGTTTTTTGGGCTTCTGGATCAAGTTTGCGCTTCTCTTTAAATCAAAATTTGTGAAAAACATTCAATTTACCCAACTATCATTTGGCTATACATGTTTTAGCAAGTCAATAATAAAAAAAAAAGTACACTAAACACAAATTGTATCAACTAAGAATACAGTTTTTTAATTTTTTTTTACCATTATTGCACTTTATAAATACAGATGTTACTTTGAATTCTGCAAAGGATTTCAAGACCCCACACTTATTGATTTAACTGTAACATCATCTGCTTTAAATAAGCTTGTGTTTTTTCTGCTCAGGTTAGGAACCCCAGGACCCTGACCTTGGAGGGCAGAGGGGGCCAAAATGCTGTGAAAAGAACCTGGTACAATTATTTTAGTACGAAATGCAATGTAGCCCCTCCCACACCTGGCAACCAATTGGCAGAAAGGTGGCAACTTCACCTCTTTTCCACTTTTAAGAAAGAAGTAACGCTGGACATATAGAAATCTTTCCACCTATAAAAAACATGGAAGTATATGTGCAACCCACTTAAGTCCTAGTTACCTGTTAGATTCAGTGTTTGGCTTCTGGACCAACATTGAACGGGTCTCTTAACATCTAAAACATCTAGACTGGCCAAATCTGAATTGTATCATCCTACATGTAATTTAATCTTTTACTTGCTTGTAGAAATTGAATGAATGAAGTAGCACAACTCATGCAGTGCTAATACAGGAAGGCTTTTCATAATTACAAAAAAGTGCTGAAAATATAGGTAATCTTAATTATCACAGTGTTCAATTATTAGTATTGCAATTTTATGAATTACGCAGAACCAGTTACCAAAAAGGCATTGAAATAGCCCTTTATTACTTATTCTGTGAATTTTACTTAAATATGCTGAAATTCTAAGGTATAAAAAGCCTGATTTTTCCTGATATTCAGATTTTTATCTATTAGATAATGGAAATACTTATGACAGTCTAGGAACTCAAACACATATCTCAAACTTTAAATGTAAAAAAAATCCAATTTCAAACTTTTCAAGAATAGTGTAGGAACCTTGTATATACACTAAAGAAAGAACAGAACTAAATGTTAAAAATACTAAACAGGACGACAGCTTGAGAGGGCTGCGGGCTCACGAGCTGCGTATACTTTTCAAGTATGCTACATTATGAACTGGAAAGACAAATGATACTGTCACTTTAAAGAAACAGGATGACGGTTCAACAGAGTATTCACAAATGTACATTTAAGGCTTTAATTGTTTAGCACTAACAATAATAGCAGCAGTGAAACACTTCTGAATTAATTATACCAACAATATTTATGATCGTATAACAACAATATATTATCAAAGTAAGTCAATACTTTTTTTTTTTTTTTTCGTTTTTGTTTTGTAACACTGGACTCAGCTGGAGACAGAAACCCGGACCAGCCAGTGAGTTCATACAACAGAAAGAAAACGTGAGCCGCCGCAGATCACGCAACAACTAGTCTGTCTGCTAGCTGCGGGACGCACCTTTGCAGCTACACCAGGCCCCGCCTTATAACTTAGAGCAGTAGTACATTAACAGAGCGCGAGTCCAAGTACGCGGACTGGAGTACACATTCATGTTGAGACGGACAGGAGAGGGAGGGGCTTCATCCGAGAGCAGGACGAGTGGAGTAAAAAGTCTGGCAAACACACACACACAGGCAACCATGCTCACGTACACAAAACACACAAGCAGCCAGCAACATGTCCAGACCTGAAACCATCATCATGCTACAAACAAAACAACGACGCTTGCTTTTTTTATGTTTTAAAAAAAAAAGTACCAAAGCAACGTTAATTAAAGGCCGTATCCGACTAAAGTCAAGATGAAAAGCTCTGCTGCACGTTTTCCAAGGTTCTGCTGACTAACGCATCCTGGTAAGGAAGACGCCCGATTCGTCCTCCCTCTTCCTTCCTGTCTTCCCGTAATCCGACTCCTGTCCCCCCACCCCCGCTAACCCTGCAGCGGTACCAAGAGCAACCCTCCAAACTGAACCATTTTCACATATTATTTATGCACGTACTGTATATATTACACACATTTAATATATACTTACTTATATATTAAATTCTCATATAGACATACACTTTTAGTTTTCCTTGTGAGGTGTTGATTATATTTTCAGCGAGAGGCTTCAACATGAAAGATGAGAGTTTGTCTTCGGTAGATTCCTATGAAAGTCTTGGGCCACTGCGTCCCGAGGAGATGCTCCTGAAACCAAACACTCGAAGAAAAAAAAAAAAAAATGAGCATGAGACTTTTGAAAGCGCATGGAGTGCCTGGCGCAGATTCCTGCAGATACTGTGAGCTTGCTGAGTAACAGCCAGGTCAGAAACCACAGGAGGCTTCGGTGGGAGGGGGCGGGGGGCCTAGGGTGTCAGGCAGCACTTTACGTAGTCCTGGAGGCAGTAGGCTTTTCTGGTCGGTCTGCCCCGACCAAAACCAAACCAGGCTGAGCCAAGCTAGGGCAAAGAGAGCAAACCGCGATTCGTGGGCGCCACAATCTGCTATGTGAAAATGTGGGCAGTGGAGGGAACCGAGACAAACTCACGCAGGATGTTCCTGGCCATTTCTATATTGTTCTGTGCAATCATCAGAGCTTTCTGGATGTCCTGGTAGGAGTATCCCTCACTCATGAGGTGCTCGATCTCGCTGCTGATCAGGGGGTTGGCCTCCCCACCCGCTGCGCCGCCGCTGGGCGGAGCGGGCACAGGGGGGACGGGGCTGTGGCGGCGCTCCGAGTTGATCCGTCTGGGCAGCGGCTTTGGAGGTCTCTCCGGTGCTTCGGCTGGCTCTAAAGCAGCTGAGGAAGAAAAAGAGGAGGAGGAAGTGTTTGGATTTAAACAGCAACTAAAGGTCGACGTGAAGAGATCATTTATTTAACTGGAAACGGCGCTGCACTTAAAAGATGATTCGTAATTATAATTAACTCTAAGGGAAGAGACATGTCCTTTCACACAATCTGAAACCTTTTCAGCTTTCCACTGCAGTGACATTTAACAAAGCACTGCGAGAGGGCCGGCTATAATCTGCGCACAGTGATTTAATTGGCTCACAGATTCAAACATGAAATGCCTGTGTGTGGTAAATGTCAACCCAGCACAGAGACATCACCGTGAGAAATCAAGAAACACCTGCTGAATAGACTTCCTGCACTGTGGCTAAACCTCAAGGCTTGCAAAGGCATAACATGCAATTGTCTTATTATTGCACCTTCACCAGATTTGCCAATGTCTTCACCAAATGATGGTAAAATTGGAGCTCAATCTTTAAACTTGCCTGCTTTTAATTTCTCCATTAAGTATGAAAAAAGCTAACATTTTCAGGTAATAAGTGAGCGAGTAGCATACTCATAATTTATGCTTTGTGTGTCTTTGGAAAACCACTCACGGATTATTGATGAAAAAATAAAAAATGCTTCTGCTTCACAGACCTACAGAGGCAGCCATGAGTCACACAATTAACCAATAAAAACATCTCAAGATGGCCACAGCTTCGCTGCTGTGTTTTGTTTCTCAGAGATGCACAGACAATTGGGTCGGTTGGAACCTCAAAAATCCCATCTTTCTCCAATCAAAAGCACCACGCTAATGCTGCATTCCAGTTACCTGGGAAGTGGGAACAATTGAGCTGACAGCGTTCTAGTTAAGAAGTTGGAATTTCAACATGGCGACACCCATAAGCATTACTTGCATTATCTCTAATTTTAAGCTTTACTTTCCAAAAAGCAAACATCATGTTTGATTTGTTCAGTTTATAGATGCAGGTGCAACATATAACACACTCTTACATGTTTCCACCACAGCTTACTACTGTTGATATGAGAACCGGCCATATTGAAACAAAGTCGTAGCTGGCCCCAGTTTGCCAATGGAAAATCGAACTCTGAAGGGTGTTCCAGTTGAAAAGTCAACTGGAACACCCAGTTCCCAGTTGCAACTCAGTATTTGTGTTAGCGTTTTGCACAGACAGCAACACCTTTCTGTGAGGCGTCTGTTACTGGAATGAGAAGCCACATCATGGCACACACTGGAGTAAATTTCAGCGGTCACTTCTACTCAGGATATTAATGTTTGTTGTTTTGTTCCATATGAAATAGAAGTCAAATAACTCCTGCAAAACTAGTCAGAACTTGAAATTGATCTGAAAACACTTTCTAACATGCCTGGAGCATCTGAAGAACCTCAGTTGGTTAGAAAAACTAATGTGTAACTTCTGGTGACTGATCTTGTAAATGGACATGTAGAGTTTCAAAGAAGGACTTTCCTATTTAACCAGAGAGTAACCAGTGAGCCCATCTAAAAAAAACACTAAATATGCATCAAAGGGTCAGTATACGGATCAAAACTCATGTATACTTTGCTGCTGTGATAAACTTACATGCCGCAGCTCCAAAATCTGAATCTAGGGAAAGGCGGCTAAAGGTTGCCACAGAGGACGAGCATGACGATGAGGAGGATGAAGATGAAGACAAAGACCCCCCCATTTCTGAAAAGGTCCGCCGAGCAGGGGGCTGTGGTAGCCGGGGCTTTGGGAAGTCGTAGCTGTTATCCTCTTCCTCTCTGTCCTCTGCTGCGTGGTCTCTGGGCCCGTTGGTGACCGGAAGAGGAGGCAGCTCCGAGTAATCTGAAAGGATGGAAGATAATATCATCAGAAAACTACGAGAAATATTCACACTGCAGCATCAGAGTCCTCCAAGACAGAGAATTGAGGGGGATTTTTAGGCCATCTGGTTTTGTGGTTAGAAGAAAGTACCTGAATCTCTGGCTTGTTGTGGCCTCGGCTGAACGCTGTACATGGCTTCATGCGATATGGGTGCGTCCTCTGCAGCTAGTGTGAGCCTACAACAAATGATGGGTTTAAAGCTCAAACCATGACTCAAAGATCTTTCCTAAAGTGCCTTTAGGAAGGTTTGAGTACCGCGAGTTGACTGCAGGGGCTTGAGTCTGTGCCTGCAGAGCAGTCAGAGGCTGAGGCTGTGGGGACCTTTGGACTTGGAGGGTGTCTGGTACTGATGGGATGGCAATGGGGCGAGATGAAGGGATCATGTACTCAGAGTCTTCCTCGCTGTCACACGCCTCCTCTCCGGGCACTTGCCTCAAACCTTGAGACGGTCTGGGAACAGACATTATAAGAATATTAAAAGACTCTTTAAGAGGAAACATCGTGTATAGTGTCCAGACCACAGGTGTGCATTGGTAAGTAACCTCAGGGTCATTTGGACGTACCTGTTTGCCAGTGCGTAGATGGCATTGGCCGAGGCTGATGGTTTCACTTTGGGGTTGTCATAATCTTGAGAAACTATTGCAGCAAAACTCTAAAGGAGGAAACAGATTTCACCAGTTTTAGTTACTTTACCCAAAAAAGCTGAACATTTAAAACGAGATAATTAAAAGCTATAACTTAGGGTCAAGCTTTTTTTCCTGCCAAAACTAGAGAGCCAGTTAGAACTGAAGGGTTTCATCCAGTGTATCATAAGCCTGGCAGCCCACCAGGCTTTATTTGCCTCCCCACCAGGCTAAGTGTTGTTTATTTTATTGAAATAGGTTTTCTTTAAAAGTATACATTGTTTCTAGTTAATAAAAAAATCCATCTAAGGTAGCAATTAGATGGACTCATTTTACTATTTATTATTGGATGAGCAGTTCATTTTAGAGATACTTTTATTTATTTCGCCTTTATCAACCTTTATAATAAAGGGATGCTTGTCATATTCTCAGATTCAGAAAATTCATCCTATTTTACATTTACGGGACTACTGAAAATAAAGTTTAGTTTAGATCTAAAGTACATAAAGAAGTTTTCAAAACTGTAGCTTTTCAATTTGATTTAAAAGAAACAGCACGTGTGCAGACTACTTCCGAGTTGCATGTTGCAGACACTTGGAAACCACAAATGTGATCTGATTTCTTTGCCGAAGGAAAGCTCAATCTCAGCAATGCACTCTTTAAAACAGACATGTTATTATGCAGGACCACACAGAGAGCTTTTACCAAAGGGTGCCAATTTCTATGTTGTAACTACAAAGACCAGCTTATGCATCATAATAGAGAAATAAACATTATGGAATGTCTGATTAGGAAAGGATTAGGATAAACACATGTTGGAAAAATAAAAATTTTTACCAAAATATAGGAGAAGACTTAAAGGAGGAAGAGGAGTGATGATGTGACAGTAGAGCCTGATATATTACACAAATAAAGGGTTGAAAGATCTTTTGATTACTGAGATTTTAACCAACCAAATCAGATGTGGTTTGACTCTTCTTCAAAAAATAGATAAAAACAATTAAAAATGCCTTCTAAAAATAATACAGGTGTTTAAAGTTTTACAACTTTTAATAACTTAGAACTATGCAAGACTTTTAAAGCAATTATAATTTGATGAATCCTTTCACAGAAGTATTGACAGAAGAGCCTTCATGCGAGGCCTAGCCAACATACCAATATTTATGAATGAAATATCATTATGTGACACATGAAAATGACTATTGGCAATATGGGTGTAAAATTCCACCAAAGATTTTACAACTCTGCATTTTATTTAGTTTTTTCCTAATCCCCATGAATATTCCCGAGGTGAAAATTATGGTTACAGAAGAACAAACTGAGCAGCCCAGGAATGATTAGAGTGTTCAGAGTCAGACGTTTCGTAAAGACACATGGGTTTTACTCATGAGAGGGGAAAAAAGTTCTGGTTTGAGGAGTGATCGAGGAGGAAAAGACTGAAACTTTTTTCAGAGTCATCCAAGGAGAGTGATGCCTGCTCGCTGTTATCAAACATGCCAGATAACTTCAAAAAATGAGAGAAAAAAATGAGGAAACTCAGTAGACTCTTGAAGGCTGTAAGGCTGAAGCTGACAGTGTAACAGGGACGCTAGGGCACCAAACAGGGCAGTTGAATGAATAAACAAGGAGCAGAGTTGGTCTTTAAGTTTTTTAAAGAAGAATCAGACCGTATTAAGTAGCTGTGATGCCGGATTATGTAAGAAAACAGCTGTGAGGTTTGTTTCTTCCTGCAGTTTTTGAAGAAGAGTCAGAGTATGAGGGAATGCTGTCCACAAGGCTCAGAGTGTGGAAGACTGGCTCACATTCTCTCCTTTAATTAATCCCAACATTGTTCTATCAGGTTGAAGTCAGGACTCTTCTGCATTAAACCTGCTCGTCTGTGTCTTTATGGACTATTCTTTTTGCACTGGTGCACAGTAACGTGGTAACACGAAGAAACTATTCACAAACTGTACCCAAACAAAGTTGGGAGCAATAAATTGACCAAAATGTTGCGT
This sequence comes from Brachyrhaphis roseni, assembly GCA_903066815.1. Classification (NCBI taxonomy): domain Eukaryota; kingdom Metazoa; phylum Chordata; class Actinopteri; order Cyprinodontiformes; family Poeciliidae; genus Brachyrhaphis; species Brachyrhaphis roseni. The sequence goes on from CAEFZY010042911.1 coordinate 11,969, forward strand.
TATGCTAACGAGTTTCTTTCACTGAAACTAAAGTTCTGTAGCTATTAACTCTGCAGAAAGTTGGCGACCTCTGCACACTATGTGCCTCGGCACCTGCTAACCGCACTCTGATTTTATGTGGCCTACCACTTTGTGGCCGAGTTGCTGTCGGATACAAAGTACAAGTACGCTGATTTGCGTACTGAGTACGCAAATCAGTTTGCGTACTCCAGTGCTGGATGCAATACAGCTGTAGCGAAACAAGTGATTTTGATTGATGGCTAAAGTGTATGAAAAATCCCTTAAATTTGATTAATAACTTTATTTAGACATTGACCCAAGTAAGGTAGAAATAATTTAGTTTTTTAAGGCCTGTATCGCAGTCCCCTAGTTTTTGGTCTTTAGGTTACAAAACTGTGTCCACGCTTACAAACAGGTTTTAGCCAACTACTGTAATAAATGTTTAAGTATAAAAATTCACCATAACGAAGGACATGATGGTGAATAAGATAAATTTAACTTTTTAGACTTTAATTCATGAATCACAATGCAACACAATTTGGGATCAAATTTCTTCCACAAGTCGATTTCTAGAAAACTATAAATCTGAACCCAGGACACACGGGTGAAATAAAAAAAAAAAAAAAAAAGACAGCTGCAGAAGAGGCTTAATAATGCAACTACAATAGTAAAACCATGTTGTTTCACTGATGTGTAGGAAAAATGAGAGGCATTATATAAAATTGACTTATTTGAGCTTTATATAATGTTAGAATGGTTTTTGACTCATTAATGAAAGCTTGTGGAATCATTGAATCTCCCCTTACTGCCTATTTTGCCCCGTCTAAGCTGCCGAAATACTTAAAAATGTTGAAATAAATATCTGAAGTCCTTGAAGTGTAACTAACCCCCAAATCAACCTTCTTTGTGATAAACTCTATTAATAGGTTATGTAGGGTTCTAACTTTAAGTGTCCGAGTGAATTTTGAAATTTCTGTGTAAGTTTGCTGAATTTGTCAATATGTTGAGATCAGGTATAAAGCCAACTCATTCTGACACACGGCCCCGTCCCGAGGCAAGTCAGAAGTTGGAATAGTGAGATTGACCGTGACAAACACAGATTCAGAGCGTCAATCAGCTTTGCAAATATGTGACTCATTTGCAATGCGTGAAATGGGTCTTTTTCTCTGCTCTGACCACTGGTGACTGTATACTGCAGGACGGACTGCAGTGCTTAGGAAATGGGAGAAGCTCACGTTAGCACTCACTGTTTACTCAGTATACCGCAGAGCGTTGTCGCCATAACAGTTTTCAACAACACAGACACAAAAAGGTGACTCTTTTTTTTTATTTTTAGGAGTTGTGGGGGGAGAGTAGATAAACAGAGCAACAAAGTGCCAAAGTTAACAGTTCTTCTTTCTGTCCCCTCCAACAATCATCTCCACACTCGGCCGTGTTTCTTGGCTTCGCCCAGTTTCATAGAATTTTTCAAAATTTGCCAGGTTTAGCTTTCACAGGCAGGTTAGGTACACTTTAAGCCCCAAACTGTATAATTTTTTACCTAGCATTCATTAACTTTTTCTAATAAAATCTAATACCATCAATAAAATGGTATGAAAGATAAAGAACAATTAATTAAATTGTTTAATGATTATAAAAAGACATCAAGAAATAAACCTTGGGCTGCTAAAGACTAAATTTGTGGAAGCTCTAGCCATGAGTGACCCATCAAAAATAACAGAGTCTATATTTAAGAAATGCTATCCAAAGTCTTTTGTGAACTATTTTTTACAAACATCAGATATATCAGATGTTTAGTGTGTGTGTGTTGGTTCTGACCAGCTGGTGGTCCAGACTGAGGGAGCTGTTGTTCTTCTGAGAGTCCGCGCGGTTGTCCATCGCAGAGGGCAGCGCCAAGGGGAGGGAGTGTCTGTTGGAGAGCTCCCTGACACCTGCTCTGAGGTCGCCCCCCAGGCTGGGCACGTGGGTGGATGAGGAAGATGGTGAAGATGATGAAGAAGAGGGGGTTGGAGCTTTGGGAACGGGTCTGGAGTTCCAGTCAGCTAAAGGACGGTTCGGGGGAGTGGGAGGGAGCTTATCTCGAAGGGGCTCCCCTGGAGTGCAGGGTAGGGGCCGTCTTGGATGCCGAGCTTCTGGAACCGCCCCGACTGTGTGAGGTCTGTCTGGAGGAGGGGGTGGGGGAAGATCCCGCAGTGCAGGGGGAAGTGGAAGAGGCTTGTCTTTGTGATGTGATGGTGCCTGGAGGGACGACAGAGACAGAAGGAGCTCTTTTAGATGAAACACCAGAAAGACCAAAAGCCAAAGAAAATTATTTTCCAATGCAGGAAATAATCAGCTTAGAAGGCAAACCATCAATCATCAGGAGGATTTAGATGAATGACAGCAAGGGGAAAAAAATGTTAATCTCCCATCTGCACTTTCTGTTTATAAGCAAAGACATGTTGCTGTGGTATTCGAGTAAGAGAAAATAAGAGTCAAAACCCTCATTTACATAACAGTTTTTTTTACCAGAGTAACAGGGAAAAAGAATTTAAAAATATCCTAGTAAGGTGCAGAAATGCTAGTTCAGCGTGTCAAGTAGCATTTCAGTATTTTCAGCTACTCAAACTGCACTTTCTTTCAATCTTTTGCATACACTTATACAAAAAAAAAACTGCAAGAAGCCAAATTTTTCATAAATAATTGGAGTTACATTCCACAAAAAAGTCTACATGACTGGTTTCTATTGCTCTGAGACTAAATTATCTGAATTTGAACCAAACAGGAAGTTAAATACTTACATATAGACAAGAACTGTTAAGATATATGAAATTACTACGATAGTAAACTGGTTTGACTGAGAGTTGAGGATTAAAACTGATAATAGATTACAACAACAGTGAATAGTTTGTATATATGCAGCAATAAAATAAACACATTAAAGATAAACATATTTTCCTTAAAAGCTTAGACTAATATGAGTTTCATAATGCCAAATCTGTGTAATTAGACAACACTGTATTTTTAATCTGAACTAAGGCGTTAGATGAAAATGATCAATACTTTTAATAATTAACTGAGCTTATTATACTGTTTGACAACGAGGATCAATTGGAATGTATGCAGAATTTAACTGAGGTTATTTTTTTGTTAATTGGTGCTGTATAAATAAACTGAACTGAATTGGTTACCTTACTGGTGGCCCCTGGACTGGAGGCACCAGGGGGGTTTGGAGGTCTGTGTGGTAACAAGTCAAGTCTGGGAGGCACTGGGGGAAGAGATGACTGAGGGGGCATGGACATGGGTGATGGGGGGCGGTCCACCTGGATGAGACAAGAGAGGCAACCATGAGATCCAATCCATAGACGTCACACTGTCGTAGTTTCAGTAAAAAATTAAATGGTTCCAACACATATTATATATGACTACATGTACAGAAGTTGCTGAAAAGGCTCGGTTAGATGATAATGGAGTTACATCAAAGCAGCTCAGGTTGTCAACAAATAATGTATACAGATTTTCTCAGAGGCATTAAAACATGTAGGACATTTCTAACATGAGACGTACAAAAAAGCTGCTTCTTTGGCAACAGGAACAGTGGAGATGAAAGGCCAAAGTAACAAGATGTGAGCTTTCAGCTCAGAAAAGGAAGACATGACAAGTGAGAATGTGTTTTATCTACACAGAGATTGGTCTGAAGAGTCCCTTGTGGGTTGTTTCATAACAAAAAAAAAGACAAATTAATTACCTCAATCTTTTTCCACAATCTTACCTTTGTGCCAGCAAGTTTGCTCATTACCAGGTGGGGATCTTCAAGTCTGTCATCGTCGTCGTCGTCATAGCTTGGCGATGGAGCTCCATTGGCTCCCATGGCAGCCCGACTTGAGCCCCCGCTGTTGTCCTTGGGGTCAAAAGGATCTACGACAATCGGCTCTGTACCTTTAATCTCACACCGACAGAAGGGGCATCCCGTTCCCTGGCCCTCCGACTCCTGGAGCACAGGCAGAAAGGAGGGAGTAAAGACAAGCTAAGAAGAAGCTGGGAACTTTATCGACATGCTGAAGAGCTCTTCAGTAAATCCACCTTGGAATGACGATACCGCCTTCCCATTTCCAAAAACAGATTTATAGATTTTTCCCCAGAAGACACTTGGCTTGGGAAAGGCGAATAAAAAATATTTACTTGGATTTTATTATTCGGATGTTACACAAATCATGAAAGCTAAAGTTAGCTTTTGATTCTGCAGTTTTTTTACACCTAAACAAAGTTAATTCAGCTTGAGCTTAGGACGTATAACACAAATAAACACAGACTTAATTATGTTCTACTACACACAGAAGGGTCTCTACGCATTGCTTGGTAAAAAAAAAAAAAGAAGAAATCAAATCCAGCTTAAAACTATCATGCTAGATAGATGAGACAAGCAGTGAAATGTCACCCACTGTTTTTGATAGAGTGCATTTTCCTATTACTCACGTCTGTATCTCAAAAGCCAAAGCAGGCAAAAGGTTCGGCCAACACCAAAGTTTTAATTTGTCAAACCAAAGGCTAAGGATTATCTGTACATAAAAAAGCAATAATAAAAAAAAATTATGAGCAATGAAAATAATGAGCTGTGAAAAAAAATTATATAGATAAGAAAAAAAAAATACAATGAATGAGCTATGAAAATAAATACGGAATACTGTGCAAATGCAAACATTGTGCCACACTGTTTCTTTTACTCACTCGTACTTGGAAAGAATAACTCAAAGCTACACTCTTCCAGAGTGGTGTAAGAGCACTAACCATAACCTGTGACATGCAAGCCCACCAACTCAAAACCCTTTACTTCCACCCACTCTTGTACCTGCCAGGCGGTGAGACAGGAGGTGCACATGAGATGGCCACAGGGCTCGATCTTCACATCTTTGTCATTCTCCGCACAGATTTTACAGAGCTGGAAAGTGGAGCCCATCTCACAGTACAGCTCATATTGCTCCTGAGGGCGGGAACAAAAAAAAAAAACATGAGAAGACAGTAACATCACAGAGAACTGACGCCACCTGAGATCCTGCTGAGCAGAGCCTGGGAGGATGAAGAGCGATCAGTTAGAGCGAGGGGACGTACGCCGAGTTTCGGTTCTGCGCTGATGCAGAGATAAGGTCGACAAGAACCGAGGCAAAAACTGCTTTTTATACATTTCTGTAAGGCGTCTTTCTCGCTAAAAATGTTGTGACCTTAAAGTTCAGATGTATTAAATGAAAAACAAAAAATGAAAGAAAAAAAATTGTTCTTTGTCTTTCTGAAGGAAACTGACACTGAAAAAAGCCACAATTCAATGCATCAATAATCTGTTGAAGAAATAATTTGTACAAGTAGTCATTTAAATAAAACTGGTAATTAATACATTAAACATATGTTTATTGTTTGCACAATTCTTCTTAAAATTGTATTCAAATAATAATAATAAAAAAAAAACGTGCAATAGCTCTCCAAAGCTGTGCATCGAACATACAAAATAACATTCTGTATTTATTTATTGTGCCTAGTTAATTTTAATTTAATTTTAGCTGCAGGTACTGTAAAATAGTTGCTCCTTTTATTTTTTTAATATTTTTATGTTCAAATGGGGATATTTTGTTATTCTGCTGCTGGAACAAGTGAATTTCTTCACTGTGGGATTAATAATGGACTATTCTGATCATTTCTAACTAAATTTAATAAACACATAAGTAAGTATTGAATGGGAAAAGAAGTACAATGTAGATTTATTTTTATTTTGCAAGAATAACAGCATGCACTTTCTATTTAGGTGTTACAGCAAAGTCACTATTGGCATGTGTAATTCTGTGTTTAATTATTGACATATTCACTTTACTTGATGTTTTTATCTCAGTTTTATTTAGATTATATTTGACTGTGGTACTCAGGCTCTCAAAGCCCTGTTGAAGATATAATTCCTTTAAATAAACAATTTTTAATGAAATAATAAAAAGCAACGCAAAGACACAAAAACCCTCCAACAAGTATTTCTGGGTATACAGTCTGGTAGGTGCATGGCTCTCACCTGTGTGACTTTAATGTGGTCTTGAGGTGAAGGCTCACACAGACCCGTCAGGTCGGGGTTCTGAGTCCGGCCATCGGGGAATAAATAGCTGGGTGTGCAAAAGAAAAGAAAATGAAAATGAAAACATCTGAAAACACCAGAAAACATCTCTGGTTAATTCAACAAGCATTTTAATTTAAAAGTAATTATTGTTATTAGAGTGATTATACCACTTGTGTACCCAACAAGCTGTGGTGATAAAAACATCTGCTGAGTTCATTTACTCTGCGCAAGTTGCAGCATATACAGTACAAGACAATTTTACAAATGGGTTAGACGCTGTAATTACCATCTGATAAATGTTTTGTAGACACAGGCCGTATACTTTACAGGCTTTCCCAGCTCAAATCGGAGTTTGATTACAGGTTGGGACGGGCCAAAGACAGTTTTCATTAAACACAAGAATCACCACTGGCAGGAAAAGACAGGTTTCAAGCCAGCCGGGTAAACCGCTGACTGAGGTCCGCATTAGAAATCAATGGTTCTGCTCTGGTTATGATAACAGTGTGGTGACAAGGGGGTTGGCGGTGGCGCGCTAGATGATATGCCTGGCTTCACTTGAAGCTGAAATTCAATCGAAGGCTCCAAAGAAAGGGGGTAACCAAGTTCACACAGAGACGCACTTAAAAGAACAACAAAAGAAATGACAAAAAAAAAAAAAAAGGGAAGATCTGAACGGCACAAACTGAATGCAGAGACGAAGCTCAGAAATCTAGATGAAAAACCACAACAGATATAAATTAGTCAAACAAAAAGGGAACTTACAAGCCTTCTCTGAAACCATCAATGAGGGCCTGGAAGAGGGGCTTATTATGGGGAATGGTTTGGAGAATATTCCCATCGGCTGTCACGTAACCGATGGCCCACTGGCCCAGTCGAGTGCAACTCAGTCGGAAGATATAACTGGGGAGAGAGAGAAAATATATCAAGTCATCTGAAAAAATATAAAAATAAATACCAGACACTGAAGACCAGTAATATGAGTAAACAAAAAAATGTTTAAGTAATCTTAACTTTTATGATACACTTACTAATCAAGGATTATAGGACAAACAACTGAATACAGGTATTTGTGAATTGTGGTCCATATTAGTGGTAGAAACTTCACCTTTATTTCTTTCACATCGACATTAATCTAAATGAAAGGACAGTTTTGTTGAACCATTTTTTGATTCAATTCCAGGATTCAGTCTTTGTGTTCACACACTTATCGACTGTAGAGGCTAATTAGCTTGAAACAAAGTTAAACTATTCTAGTTGCATTTTCTTTCTGGATGACAATTTGTTTATTACCCAGTTAAATTATTTAATGTTTCTGAAGTAACTGTGAGATATATGCTGTTCAATTTAACATAGTTCCATTGTTTTGTAACTAAAACTTGGATTTTATAAAGGACTGATTGCACTATGAAGGGTCAATGTTCAGGGGTTTGTGAAGACATCAGCTAGCAATGAATTAAGAACAACAACTTACAATGCTCCCTAGAGAAAGTGCTCGCTGTGGCCAAAACATTAATAAAATCAAAGAAAGTTTTGCAAGTTTATATTAATTAAGTCAAAACAACAAACAAATTTGTTGTTTTGACTTTAACAATTATTATAAAATGTGATTAAGCCTAAATAAAAGAGGATGTGACTCTGATACACTTCACTTAAACTTTTTGAGAATAAGAAAAACCTATCTTGAAACATTAAAACAGAAAGAGGAAATCTAACAATAAAACAAAGTGAAAGAGGCTTCAGATGAGTCAGCAAGAGACTGAGGTTTCTGGGCTCGATGTGCCGTCTAGCCTCAAGTTGGGAAATCTTTTATAAAAATATTAGGAGGAACAGAGCGACTTTGGAAATAAAGTTGAACTGGTCTCACTGCGACAGTGAAGCAGGATGGGTTTGAAGCATTTTGTGACTGATGTAAGCTAGCAAAAAAAGACTTGCATCAGCTCACTATAGCTAGTTGGAAAGAAAAAAAAAAAAAGACAAAAAATTCCAGCCATTAGGGAGCTCTGGATTGCTCTGGATTAAAGAGTAAAAAAGCAGCTTTTACATCGACCAGTAAGTGCTCTGGTGTTGATGTGGCCTTAAGCTGGCCAGGCCTGAAGAGTGACATCAACTTCCAATGCACAATCAGGCCATTGATGTAAGGTACCAGCGCCACGCCGCCCTGGGCTCTTTGGACTCAGCTCCAAACGCACCCACACAAAATATAGCATGTATGGCTTAAGAACCCGTCACCAGGATTCAAGTTGTGATACTTGATACAAACGCAGACCGATGAAGGAGTTTTATTAAAAATAAGCCCTGAGAGCTACAGCTAACCTGCGTCTGTGCAATAGTCAGTAGAAACACAACATTATGCTCATAGTAAGGAAACAAAAGCAGAAACTTTTCTTCATATGATACATGTTATTTGTCTTCTAAATGTGTTTGTGCTCAAAGTGGTTCTCACCTGCCAGGCTTGTGGATGAATTTCTGCAGCCGAGCTTTGACCTCATCATATGTGAGGAAGGCCATGTACCCTGGGTGAGTAACAGCCAAGCTGTTCCAGTTTCGCAGCAGGGATGACCAAGGCTGCCCACGCACACGGGCATATACACACACACAGAGAACGGTCATAGGAGAAAGGCAGAGTGAGTCATAATGTGTGAGTGAATGGACACAGTAATAAAGAGCAGAAATGGAGTAAGGAGAAATGCTGCATATTGCAACATGCATGGGTTTTGTTCAAGCAGCTGTTCAGTGGACATCAGTGGGATTTATAGGCGGATCCAGCCAGAGTCATTATGTTTAATGCAAGCTTTAAACTCAGCTTGCAGAGTTTAAAGGCACATGATGAAGTAAAAGTGAGATTTTCCATACTGTCAGTAAATCAAACTATATGCAATTCAGGCTGGAAAGTTTACATACCCTCATTATTAATGTTGATTTAGGACTTTATGTGTTTTAAAGGTTAGTTTTGAAGTTCCTTGTGATACATCATACCTCTAAGAGTTCAAAAGAAAAAGTTTGAGCTTTAATTTGAATTGTGTATTTTCTACACATGATCAAAGTTATGCAAACACTGACAAACAAAGGCACAGTTGGCTTTTGAGGTGGTCTTCTGGACTCACTGGTTTCAATCCAAGCAAAAATTCAAAAACTACAAGGATTGGATTTCTGACGCAGACCCAGTTTTTAGTGGTTTTAGTGGTAAAAATATGCAGCCAGAATCGAGTCGTGTGTTCCCAAGAAGATTGTAAATCTTGCTAAAGTTTCAAATACCAGTTAAGCCATTTGAATGTTCGAGCCTTTAATGTATATGACACATTTTAACTGAGTGGGCCATTGGTAAACTTTGGGATTCTGTCATTCTACAATGAGGGGGAAAAAAAAGAGCATTTATGACCCCGCCTTTTCAACGAGTTCACCACTTAGCCAGAATAAGCAATGCCCAGAGAAACTGCAGAAAGCCAAGTGCCATCTTGAGCTTCAAATACATCACTTAGCATATTAAAATATTAAAGCTCATAACTGTATGACTCCAAAAGCTGTTTGGATTGGCTTTTAGAAGAAAAACTGTTTTCTTTTTACTGCCTTTTTACATGCTCGTTTTTGGCCATTTGAAACAAGTTTGACAAGTGATGCTGTTCATTTGAAGATGTATTTAGTTAATTTTAAAAACATGTAATAGCCAGGCCTCACATGTAAAATCATGTCTGCAAACATGAGTGACCTTCAAGTGGACATTTTGAGACAGACCCATTGAGTTGGTGAATCGGTGAAGGTATTTTAGGCATGAATGAATGCACATTAATGAAGCCAACAGGGAAATTGAAAAGGCTTCAGGTGCTCTCAGCAATGAGATTAAATGTTTTCTGTGGCACGGACAAATCAGCTTATATGAAAACTTGCGGCTTGTTTTTTATAGTTCTCCCACACAGGAAGCGACAAGTTCAAACTGTCTTGTTCAGTCAGACTGCCTCATTTCTTCTTGCAGGCCTCATTCTAACCTAATTATACACCATCTTGCTCAAACAACTTTCACAAAAAATTCAAATTGAACAAACTGTACTTTTAATTTTTGGTTTTCTTTATACTGCACACACTTACATTATTTTACATAAATATACAACTACTACTAATCTTTTACACAGTGTCAATAGGTTAAGAACAGCCTTCAAAATGGTCTCAGAGTTACTTCCTCCGAGTCTGAGGACATTAGGAGGAGATCTTTTTTTGTTTGGGGGAGGAAACGTCTGTAATCTGTTTAGGCTTCATTAAGCCTGTCAGAGCTTTGCGCACAAGTTCCAAGGGATAATGTCACCCAGGGATAAATGACACTACAGCATAGCAGTGGTTTATGATACAAGAAGACTTGTGCAACTTAGAAAGGTAAGCATGTCAACTAGGGCCTTTTCTTACCATTATTTCTAACAGTTGTAACATAAATTTATTTTAATACTGATGTAAAAATGTATACGTGCTGTTCAACATCAACCCATGCATGTGCAATATAAACTTGTGACAAAATGGAGTACAGTTATTGCTTGTAACAAAGTGTGAAAATATGTTGAATTTGACAGCTTGTATTTAGGATTGTCAATATTACAATGTTTACCGTTTTTTCTGATATGTATATGTAAAACTAAAAATCAACAAAATTGTGTAAGCAAATAAAAATCAAATGGTACAATAATATTTCACAAAATGTTGGAGGGTTGTTTTAACTTCCATTTTATGTCTGGACAAGAATACTGGTGAATAAATGACTTTTAAAAGACTAAAAAATACTTTAAAGGTGCATAGTGTGTTTGTGTGGAGTTACTACCTGGAATAGTCGAGTGAAGATGTCGAACTCAAACACTGAGATATAATCGTTGCAAGTAAGATCTATGGTGGATTTGAGAGCCATGGCCTCCAGACCAGAGCTGATGTTATGAAACTCATGGAGAGACTGACGGAACACCTTCCAAGGCACAATGGTTCTGGGAACAGACCGACAATCATACATTTACAAGAGCTTTGGATAACGTGCATAAAGCTTACATTTAAAAAACAAGCTATAACTGTTCTATTCTTGTTTTAAATCTGGATTAGCAGTCTGCTCTAATGTGAAAATAAGTTCTTGACTCTGCAGAAGGCTGCTCATACCGAGCCTGGTTCTACTGGAAGGTTGTTCCTGTCAGGAGGAAGTTGTTCCTCTCCACTGTCGCCACTTTCTTCACAGGAGGAGAGATTGCTGTATTGTCAGTGACTTGGTGCAATCATCTGAGAGTCACTAGACCGCTATGTGATCAACTGAAGTTAACCATTTCTATATTCTGAATTAATTGAACTGTACAATATCACTGTAACTGAATAAACTAAATAGAGTTTACTCTTAACTGGATTTACTTTTTGTAACCACTGTTTAAATCGAATCTATTTGTTTTGTGGTGTTGTAAACCAATGTTATAAAAGTTTATGGGATGAACTGAATTAATCTCGTTGTCCAGTTCACTTAATTCTCATTGGAAATATAATAGGGAAAACTAAATTGAAATGCTGTAGAAATGCTATGGTATAACAGAGTTATGTAAACACTAACTGAATTACTGAAATGTCCATGGCTATATTGAGCAGTGACTGAACTTAATGTTATCTAATGCATAAGTGCAAATGTTATGATGGCTTCCTGTTGTGTTTTTAAAAACAGTCTAGAATCAGCCTCTTTGTAGACAATCTGATTAAAGACAGGTAAGTCAGAGCAGAGCTGGGGAGGATATTATTTGGTTGCAATATTCATACTGTAATAATAAACTCACTGAAGATGTTACCAAACCCCCAAAAACTGACTTTGTGCTGACTCATACTGTCATCACTTTTCTTAACTTCTCCTTAAGCTGGTGAACTTAAAGCTGATATTTATTTTTAGAACAATATTTTGGTTTGAGATCTAGATACAGCAAGACTGTGCTGAACTAGCAAGTTTTTAATGGTAACTTTATCACTGCAATAAACACATTGAAACATTTTAGGTCCATATGGGTTATACCTGTGATACATGAATACTCCACCATAAAAAGACAAAAACGATGGTGCTTACTTGTCCCCGAAGGCGCGCCTCCAGAACTCTGCAGCATCAGCTTTGGTTATGCGGAAGTTGTCACCTTGAAACAGGCCATTGGGGAAGATGGCTTTCAGCTCAGCCAGCATGTGACTGAAGATCAACGACAGCTTGGTGAGGTTTCGTCTGAAAAATGAAAAAAATCATTGGATTTTTCTTAAAAGATCACCGTAAGTATATTACCAACACCATTTTTCAGTAAACATCCAAACTTGTTTTATCAAAAAACAGAAATACACAATGAATTAATTTAAACAAACACTGAATGATAAGGCAAGCACTCAAATCTACCAACATTTAAAACAGCCTTTTACTCGGTTTATCTTTGTCTGACGTTAAAATTTGATTGGTTTCAGAATGCCTATTAAATTTTTATTTGGATGAAAAGTGGGTAAATATTTTTGTGGCACATTATGACTTAACTGATCATTTGTGAATATTACCAGAAAAACAAGAAACTGAGAAACCGCCACAGTCTATGGACAGTTCGTAATTATATTTTACCCGAAATGAGCTGCTAAAAAATACAAGAAAAAAACCCTGCCAAATCATACAAGTAAATTGCTATAAATAAAGTTTGCTTTTGTTGGGTGAAAAACAAAAAGTCCTACTGCTGGAATTTGGCTGAGTGAACGTAAAAGTAAACCAACATGCTTATAGTTGATACAGTTTATTTAAGCTTTAATAGTGGCTTTATAAAGAAAGATGGCAAGAACTGTCTGTCCTCCAACAACCAAACACCTTTAATTTTTTCACAGATGGTTTGAATAGGGCTGGAACAGCTGACACAAACTGAACTGTTGGCAGTCATTGACCATAAATGGACCACATCAAAGATGTTGGCACATTCAGTTGTGATTAGATATAATAGGATTTAATAGGCATTAAACAAATGCCTGGAACATTTGTGCCATCCATTTTAATAACATGTTTCTTTTTATTTTGTGAGGCAAACTCAACATCTTTGCTTCAGAAGGCCACAAGAACAACTGATTGTGGGTTGTTTTGTAGTCTAGAGGGGGATTTTCAGAGTTCCCAGCAGGAAAAGAGCATCCCATTAAGTTGGAACTCCACAGTCAACCCTCAGTTGTGTGTCCAATATGGCTGCAGCAGATTTATGGGAGTTGTGAAAGCTGGCAGTACAAACTAGCTATTAGTGCTTCTGGGGGTTTGCGTCTCTTAAAATTTGTGGTGTCAAGTTTCTAGGTTAGAACATTTTTATAAGATCGTGACAGATTAACTTTTTCCCTTTTGACCTACAAACTGTACAATAGAAGAGAAAAACGTTTTGGGTAGGACTCAATCAGCATGAAACTTTTTAATTTGGGAGTATTTTCTCATTCTTTGCCAAAATCTAGATTTGTCAAATTATGACAAAATCTTTTATGCACACCCCTCTATAAATCTTACCACATTATTAATCTGTTTAGTTTTGGGCTTTGTCTGGGTCATTACATAACTTTTACATTTTTCTGACAAAAGCCATTCTATTAATCTTGATTTATGCTCTGGGTTGATATGCTGAAATATCAAGTTCCTCTTCATCTTACAAACTGAAGTCTGAACACTGGTACTTGGAATTGCTCATAATCCCCTCCACCCAGTTAAAGATGGATATAAAAAAAAAATATGTTCAAAACATGAATCACCATCACACTTCACTGTGTTTCTGCACATTCCTATTGGAGTCATAGACAAAAGGTCCAAACTTTGACTCAAACCAGAACACAGAACACATTTTCCCGCAAGTGCTTTTGGTTGACTTTAAATATGTTTATGCAGGGATTGAATGATTTTCTGCCTGTTTTTCTGTCACCCATCCCGATAGCTCAGATATCTAAAAAAACAGGGGTGCACCGATCGCAGTTTTCTGGCTGGTCGGCGATTACCGATCTTTTAAAAAGCCTAATATGCCGATTCCGATTTTGACCGATACCAATTTTTTTGCATGAAATGTCGCCTAAATGCAGCAAGAAATAGGACTGTGTAATTTTATCGACTCTACGATATTTATCGATATTTTTTTCAGAAAGTCAGATTTTTCATCCGCGAGTATTGGTACATTAAATCCTACTTTGATTTTTATGTCAAATCTACATGAATTAAATGACAGCTATCACACATGACTTTTTTTTACCCAGTTACACATGTACAATACAAATGACATGTAATGAAAAAAGCGGTTACAATTACTTAAATAATGAAGTGAAATAGATAAATTACATTATCTAATAAGTGAATAAAACAAAAAAAAGGTTTATTTTCTGCATAATCAAATACACAAAGCCACACAATTAACATTTAAACAAAGCAAATGACTGACACCTTCTGCCCATTCAGTCCTTATGATGCAATGAAAGCTTTTTGCAGGACTTCTACTTAATATGAGTTTTAATATAGTGGTTTGTTCTGAATGCAGTCACACAGTTATGCAGTTATATTACCCAAGTTTTGTTATGTTTTTTTAATTTTATTTCTCAGCCTGAAAAAAATGTGTATCAGATTAGCTTTACAGGTTATGGGTCAAATTAAATATGAAAAGTTTTGAAAAGGAAGTGACCTATTTACATAGCACCCCTTACTGGTCAAAACCAAGCAATTTAACAGGGTGTATAGACGTTTTGTACCCACTGAATGTGGCATCTACACACACCACAAACACCCATACAAGTGACTAGATGACAGAAAATCCAGAGAGATTAAGGGTTACAATATTCAAGCAACAAATAAAAACAAAAAATTGAAGGCTTGGTTTCTATTTGGAGTGCCTCCTTGTTAAGAACGTCCCACAAAATCCAGCAGGTCTTCTATAGACATACGAATTAGCAATTGAGGCTGCAGCGTCTTTCAGTTTTGACTCAGTTTCAACAGGGCTGGTCAACAAGCGCAGAGAGGAGGAAGTGACTGATGGGTTGGAGCGGAAAATAAAGATGACACAACAAGGAAGCTGAGAAGAGAGCAAACTAGAAGAAGAAGAGCAAGAGGGAACTGTCAAAAAAAAAAAAGGAGAATAAGGGGCAAGAGTCCATGCTGACAATGACAAAGCACACTTTAGTACGCACTCTGTGCTGAAGATTAAAAGAGCAGCATGGAAACTGAGCCGGCAAGATGAATTGACATGCACGAGACAGTCGGCGCTGAAAACGCTGCAGCTGCCCCGCACCACAGCACACACCCAGCAAGTGAAGGGGAGGGGTGTAAAGAATGAATGAGGAAGGACAGAAAACAAAAATGCATTAAAACGATTATTGCAGAGGGAAAAAAAAGTATTGTGCTTGTCAGGGAAGCACATAAAACTGGAAAAGCCTCTCATTAGTAAATTATTTTCAAAACAGTGAACTCTTGTGGAGTTCACTGTCCAACACTTTGAAGTGCTTCTTCCACTTAGACTCTATAGAACTGACTTTAAGCTGGATCCAGCCACAGTAGCTGCCTTTGAAGTGAGCACTGCCCTCATCGGTAATGTCCAGAGACAAATTAGTCGATCAACTACTCAGAAACACTAGGATGAACTTGTGATGCTTCCGGCAAGAACTGCTTTACCTCCGAGTTTACTCATAAAAGGCGAGTGTGTCTTCAGCAGTATAACCTCAACAGGACAGGAGGTCACCCTCCATTTCTTCTGCTCCCTGGATGCGTCAGTGTTACTCAGCCTTAAAGCCGTCATCTCATCCATTCCACCTCTGCGTGTTTTTATCTATGCTACAACAACCTCCCACTGTGATCTGCTTTCTTCCTAAACCAAAAACCTTGTCCCTCCTTCCAGGTTTGTTCGTTCGTCTCACCTCTGTAACAGACGTTATATCTACTCTGTTTAAGTGTGTTTATCCACTCACAGCCTCCCTGATTTTGAAACATTCATGCAAGCTACCAACAATTAGGAACCCTCCATTTGATATCATTTCTTATTCATCAGATTCTCCCATGGTCGATGCACATAGTCTGGACTGGAATCTAAGTATAGTTTATTAGCTTCCCACATACGTACTTATACTCCTTCAACTTTTTTTGCATTACTTCAGCATATTTCATGTAACAGACAAATACAAAGTAGCACTAAGTGGATGGTAACAGTTGTCTCAAAATTACAAATAACACTGACATGCAGTTGTCTTCAGGTCACTGTGTAAAAACTGAACTGTTCACAGCAATTAAGTTTTTTGGGTGTGACTCAACCAACTTCTAGAGAGAGGATTTGTTTTGCCCGATCTTCTTTCAATAATAGACAACAATTTAATTTATGTTGAAGCCTTGCCACAGAATCTCAATTGGATCTGGGTATGAACTCTGCCTGGGACCTTTGTAAGACATCAGTATGATTTAATCTACATCGTCTCATTGTCCTGGCTCATTTGATGCCAAACTCTCATTCTTAAGTAGGGCTGGGAAACCAATAACAATATATATTGCAACAGACAAGATCAATAGATAATACGTCCAATTGAATGTTAAATAATTTTACTGAACTCCAGTCCAGAATCACACAGCATTCTGAGGGATGTAGGCAGAGGAAAGACTTGAGTTATTGATATACATTACTAGATTGAACAGGGCCTCTTAGCCGCTATCGCTAGTGCCATGCACCTTGAGGCGCTAGTACCATGCATTGAGTCATTTCAAGAAAGTTATACTGCTCCAATGTGTCATAACCTGGAATCTGTCACAAAAATGGTTCAATATAGAATAACTGATCTACTTCCCACTTTCTCCATATATATATATTTTTAATTAAAGTTTTTTTTCTGATCTGGGAAACATTATACCCTTTGACTTCGTTCTGTCTTGGTTGGTTTGCAGTTGTGACATCATCTATCCATCTTCTATACTAAACCGCGCTCTGCAAGACGTCTGAACCCTGAGATATTGTGTTATTGCCCATTTTATCCATAACTTCCTCCCCAAATTGCCTGCTGTATTTGTTGGTCTTATTGATGTTTTTTGCTCACTAACATTCTCTCTGAGGCTTTCACAGAACCGCTAAATTAGACTTAAAAAAAGAACCTACAAATAAGGCGAGGTCTGAAGGCAGTTTGTTGACAAGGACTTTATTTTGGGGTATCAGGACAAACAGAATTAAATACCACTACTTGCCACTAATTTTAGATTTTGGTTTTTTTTGGTAAAACACTTAGAACAGCATGTATGACCGCCCTTCCTACCTCATTATGTACTACCCAAAAAAAAAAAAAATCCCATGAGGTTTGTGGTTGTAAAGTGACAAAATGCAAAAAAGGTTCAAAGGATATAAATGTTTTTGCAAGGCAAAGTAACTCTCTGAAATATAGAGCGGCTTAACGGACCGTCAAATAAACATTAACTCCTAAATGCTGTTTTGAACAGACAATTGTTAAAGCCACTTCAATGATCCCACTGGAATGTACACACTATTCCTTCCCTTTAAAAAAACATAAATAATAATAATCATATTAGTTTTCAGTGTAGAAACTCAGCTTCCACACAACACTACCAACACCAGCACTTCGATGTTCCCTGAGTGATACACACAGCAGGAACTGTTATTAAAAATTCAGTGAAGTTACCATACAAACAGAAGCACAGGAAGCTTCAAAAGGAAGTAGAGCCACAGAACTGATCAGTCAAAAAAAGGACTAAAATAGGCTTACTGCTCATTTACTAGTTTTGTGTGAATGTGTACAAATAGATGACGATTATCAAGCCATTTCAGACTACAATCCCCAAAAAGGCCACATAATTTGACAGAAATGGATTTCCATCCCCTGTGATGGAGCAGGGTACATGTAAACTCTGAGCTAGACTGAGACAGAGGGCCTGCGAAAGCAAACAGCAGTCTAGTATCAAGTACACAGTCTTTTCCAGCTGTCTCTAACACCAGATCTGCACAGTCCATGAGATCACTTTGAATATTTTTAACAGAATATTATAAGAGATGAAGAATTGTCTTGAAAAGGAATGACGTGACAGGTTTTAATCTGCACACCTGTTAGAGTTATTACATAATCACCTAATTTGACTTTGTCTGAGGCTGAAATCTAAATTTCCAGAGATGACTGCCTCCTGTTGAGCACATACCAACAAAAGACAGACATTTAGGAATCCTTTTCACTCCAAGCACTTTAATAGATTTAGCCAAATAAAAGAAAATACCATAGAGAGTTGCTGATTTTGCAGTAAACACGAACAGTAAATGCATATCAAATCGATTTCAATGCAAAGAATCCATTAATTATAACAAACTGCCAGACTTGTATGAGTATGAGAACATGTAATGATAATAAAAGTTAGGGTTTATGTAGGACAGGCTTAAGGCCTGAGCCCTTTCTGTCCTTGCATTTCTACATCCCACAATAGCAGTTCTGTGCTATGTGTACACTGGGCAGCAGCCAACACTTCAGCAGCCAACCACTACAACGGTGCCTGCTATTTAAGTTCCTGTGCCAGCAGTGACCATGCAAACTGAGTGGGCAACCACCACAGAGAAGTTTGGTGACCTGCTCTAGCCTGCTATGTGTGCTTAGAGTATGTTTCTCTCTCACTTGAACCTTTCACCACGAACGCAGAAGAAGAAAAAAAAAAAAAGCCAAACCTTTTTTGAACACTACGTTTTTGTCCTCCTTCCCCCTCATGCTATATGGTAACCTCTGACCTTGCAGCTGGATTTTCCCTTCCTGTTTCCTGCTGGTTGTGATAAAGAAGCGCAGCTAGTCAGCCAGTGCTGTAGTACGCTAACACAATGCAGCACACCCCGCACAGGTCAGGCTTTCAGAATCAGAGCCCGTATGGACTGGTAGGAGCAACATCATTAAGAAGCAACATTATTGGCTTTATCTGCTCAACTCTAGTTAACGCAGAAATCCAGACCAAACAAGGAGAAATACATCTCGTCTTTTGAGAAAGAACACAAGTGCAAGCCTGTGTCAAATTTAGTTGACAACACACACACATACACACACAGAGTTGACGAGGTTTTAAAAAGATTGTATTTTCTTTTTTTTTTTAGATCTTCTTGGTAAGTGATCACTACAAGATACAGAGGAGAAACTGTAAGTGATCTTTACAAGACTCATTTCAGCATTCACTTTGGTGACTCAATCCTGTGCACCAGAAGGAATCACAGTTTTTCCACACGTTATGATGGTGAAGATACAATAAAAACCGATTGAGAAAACGGAGTTTCTCGCTGCTATTATTAAAGCAATAATTCAGCAAAATCATGATTGCAGTTTTCCCCAAAAACCCATGAAGCCCATTGATAAACATCACTACCTATCCAAACTGTCTATACTCTTGATGTTTGTGCCCAACAACTTAACTGGACACCAAGTGCTGAACTGTTGCACAAATTAAAGGATTTCAGTTCCATGTAAGAACTGAAAATAACTAAATTTTTGCATGTTTGGCTTTAGCCAGGGACATATCTTCACAGGAAACATAAAACACACAGCTCTCCAACACCACACTTTGGTGTCGCAACAAAAAATTCTGACAAAGAAGGGAAAAAAGTCTCAACTCCATATTAATTTTATTTTACATCCCTGGTGCCAAACTTTTGTAATTTTTTGGAAAGAGGTCTTGATGGAAGTGTGCTAAACTCTAGGGAGCATTTAACAGAAGACCTACTAAAAAACACTATTTCAAACAAACGTTTTAGATTTTGTTACAATAGTTTGACACAAATATACAACTTATTCTTGTTTAAATTCAATCCAAAGAAAAAAAACTACCACAATTTCCAGACTATAGAGCGCACCTGATTATAAGCCGCACACAGTACATTTTAAAGGAAAAACCATTTTGTACACACATAAGCCGCACCTGTCTATAAGCCACATGTGCCTACATACAGACGGTACACAGAAAGAGTTTTCAAAGTTTTAATAATATACCTTAGCTTTTCTTTCCAAACAGAGCCTGTGACGCGGCAGTAACACAGCAGCAATACGGTAGTAACACAGCACTAACAGGGCTGGTTAAAAAAAACATACCGGTAAAAGTCACTGAGAGCCGTCTTCATCTTCCTCCTGAGCACTGAGACGTGTTAAGTTACATTAAACTTGTGTCTTCCTCTACACATATATTCCCCC
>CAEFZY010042912.1:0-17642 GCA_903066815.1 Brachyrhaphis roseni
ATCCATGAACGAGATGTAGCAAATATGAACGGGAAGCCACCCAGTGGCTGAAATAAATTACTACATTTAAAACACCTTCATAAAGTGGTCCATATATAAGGCGCACCGGATTATAAGGCGCACTGTCGGTTTTTGAGAAGATTGAAGGCTTTTAGGTGCGCCTTATAGTGCGGAAAATACGGTAATTTTTTTTAAGGAGTTCGCCATGTTACACAGACTAACAAGATTTCCATGACCTTTGTAAGACATTCAAGCTCACAGCATCACAGATCCTTCACCATGCTTGACCAAATATGAGGTGCTTTAACACAATCTAACCCTGGCTTTTCAAAAACCGCACAGGACTTGAATGTGTCACACTGTTTGAGCGAGACATTATAGTAGCTCCTGTCACACGGCATCGCTAAAGATGACAAACTGCATGAATTGAAACTTCAGCACAATCGAGTGAGACGGGTCTGACATGTCGGTCCATCAATAAACGGACAGTATGTTATGGATGTCAATGTGTTTATTATGAGAGTAGGATGGTGAAGAGGAAGAGGTGAGGAGGGAAGAGGGGCAGCAGTAGAACCTGCAATAACTGCGCACAGGAGGAAAGGAATCCCCTGTCAGTCGATGGTGCTGCAGTCATACCTCAATGTTTTCCCAGAATTTGTGAGACACTGCTTGATTTTTGTCGCCAGTCGTCTTTGGTTGTGGGAGCTCTAAGTCAGAGGTTGGCACTTTTATCACACTAAGTGATCACAGAAAAGAGATACAAAGATTTTATCTAAGAAATACCATGACAGCAGTTCTTTGCTTTGCTTGCTTTACATCAGACCCACCTGACCCACCAAACTGGTCAGTTTTTTGCTGAAAAGCTCAATCTTAGTGTCATCTGACCAAATATCATAGATCCTGATGAAGCTCCAGGAAAGTAAAAAAAAAAAAATCCACTTGTTAGCTTTTTCAGTGTAGGACAATGCCTCCAAGTCAGCTTGTAGATATGATCAGATGGTCATTAAAGACATTTCATAGCCTTGTCTTTGCTGCTGTCCTCAAAGAATCACATTTCTCCTTAACTATGCTCGTCTCTCGCTTCAAACACACCCTCAAATAAAATGTATTATTATTATTATTAAAACACGACACATTAGATTAAACCAAAGGCCTTATTAACCAGTGTAATTAAGCACTCATATTTACATATCCAGACCCATTAATGTACAACCAGTTGTAACATTTCAATTACAGTAGGAGGTTAAACAACTTAAATAAAGAGAAAAGTCATAAAAGTTTAAAACTTACATTGAACGCGCAAAAAATGTTGTGATAAGTTACATCATCTGTAGGTGTAAGAAATTATGGACAGGACTCTTCAACACACTTATGCAAAATCATTTAACAACACAGTAATGCCTCTTAATGCATTATCTGAAAATTGAATTATTACTGCTTTATATTCTCGCCCACTCAATCATTGTTTCCTGGGATTCCTGTCATTTATAAGTGCACAAAATCACTTATAACTATTAGACAGTATCAGTCTTTCCTCCAACTGCTTTGATTTGAACAAACATCCATATACCTGCTGGACATACCGTGCTTTGCTTTAAGTGGTCCCATACAAAGAGCTGGTGTGGGAACAGCTTTCCCCATCTCTGCACTGATCTAATTTTTCTGCTCTCCTATCTGCTTCCTCAACAGGAAGGTAGTGAAAGTTGAACTCTGAGGTCACATCCTGAATAAATGAATTAGCAGACTGACCATTTATGGGAGAGCATACATCCACAACATATGGCTGAGAAAGTTTGAGTCGCAGTAGATTCGCTCTGAGGACTCAAATGTTTCTTTGTTTGAACTTTTCATAAACTAAATTTGCACAGGGATAGTTTACAGCTTGTGTTTTTGTGTTTTCACGCCTTCCTGAGGCTTTACAGGGTGTTAGGTGGCAGAATGAGGACGGCTGACAAGGTTGTGACCTTAATGTGTAAATACAGAAAAGGGATGGAAACAGATTTCTATGAAGACTTAAGAAAGAAATCACTACATCTCACAAAGTTATCCTAAACAACAACCTCAATTTCAGTTCTCTGGTATTTATTTGTTTATACGGTTAATACAGAAATGTTTGAACCATAAATAATTTTAAGTCTGAATTATTATCTGATTATTTTGTGTATTCAGAACAAGATTATTTTCCTTCTACCAAAAATTTTACAAAATGTTTGGCATAACAATTATTTGCTTTCATTTATAAAATACAAATAAGAAATTATTTCATAAATTCCACACGGGTGACTTTAGTAAACCAGACTTTTTGAAGATCTGTGGCACTAAAAGATTCAGGACTCAGCTGTGCCATGACTTCATTCTGTCATTGCCCTCTCTCTGGTATGTCTCCTGTCGTATGGTGAGTGATGCAATGTTTGTGTTACTGACCTTTTTGTGGCAGGTTGCCAGGGGATGTGGGACATCATCGCTTGTTGGCCTTCAGCCAGAGTTGGAGAAGTGGTGACAATAACCTGTCCAACATATTTCAGCTACTTCAGTGACAAACAGAGAGGTAAGATTATCACAGACACTGAGCTGATGGCTTAAAATACCTTTTCTTGCGCTTTTCTTGCAATCTCAGACCAAATATGGCAAAAAAAAAGTAAAAAAAAAAAATAAAAAAAAATTGTAACCAGTACTTTAGTTTCCCCTGGATTAAAATGGAGTGACCAATGAAATACAATGAACTTATTTTCATATTAGTTTGAAAAAAACGCACAGGACTTCATGCTATAAAACTATTATCTAATAGTTTTAGATAATTTGAGTTTTGCAACATGATGCTATGTTTTGGTAGAAGTTACCACTGAGAAATGGGTACATTTTGGTCATGAACGGGTGAATATGAACAGCAAGAAAATCCATGTTATCTCTGATGTTTACACTAACCTTCATTGATTCTACGAGGCTTAAAGTGTGAATTTACACCCCCATCATCACACTGAACTGTTGATATATGTCTTAGTGAAGCCATGCTTTAATATTGTTTACCCAAAAGTCCGACTCTACCATCATTTCACAGCTGAAATCGAGACCCATCACACCCAATTACGTTTTTCAGTCTGTTATTGGGAAACATGCCTGAGTGAGCTCTACCCTCAGTTTCTTCAGGTAGTCCATCTATGTCAAGGTTTGACATGGTGCATGTTAATATATTCTAGATAATATTGTGGGTGTTGGAGCTACAGTTGCCTTTCTCTAATCATGGCAGAGAGATTTTGTCAACAAGTGCTGCCAGAGGTTATTTTTTCAGACCTTTTCTGTGCCAACTCACTGCCAGTGCTCATTAGACAAAACTCTTCACTGTGTAGATTTAAAACTTTGCTGAAAACCCTCATCTTGACTTTTTACCCAGTATGGCTGAGCTCATTTTATAAGTTGGAGTTACTTTGTAACAACATCTTTGTCTTGAAAAAAAAAAAGAACACCAAACTTATGCCTTTTCCATTTCTGCTCAATGCAAAATGCAACCCATTTAAACATTTTGGAGCACTGTAAAAATGCTTCTTATCTGCTCACGCTGCATCTAAGTCTGACCTTCACAATCAATGCTTGCACTGTGAAAGCTTTGTGAAAACACATATAAATAGAAAGTGGCTTACATCTAGGACTCAGAAAACAAAAGAGTAGAAAAAACACAGTCATCTGCAAAGAATTTATCATTTTCCTCTAGCAAAAAAGATTTCATGAAGGATCTTTAAAAACGAATATTATAAGTTGGGTAACAGCATTTAATAATTTTCTCCCTAAAAGTGTGTTTTGGTATTAATGTGATTAATTTTTCAGCATCCTTCATCCAAAGGAATGACTCTGGCGTGATCATGCTTTGTAAGTTAGTTCAGCAATTTTACTGCTGAAAAGGACAAATCTGAGAGAACCGAAGAGTGAGGTTGTTTTTTTTTCTTTCTAAAAGAGTGCTTGGGCTTTAACTGGTAAACGTAACAACAAAGAGCTATCAATCATCAGGAAAATAAAAATGTATTTCTAAAGAATTATTAATGTAGTTAATCACATGGCTTACCTCAGTTCTTAAAATAATATCACTTTCATTAAAGTGAGGTTCTGCAATGTCAGTAGTTTTTGTCTTACATGAAAGGAAACCAGAAGTTACAGTCATAATAAAAAGGCATTTTACATTCTAGGATTTTGTTTATTTTATTTTATTATGTCTCTCTTCTGGTGAATAAAATTAAGTTTACATGTGGACAGACGGTTGGAAATGCAAAACATGAAAATAAGAATTAAGCTGGAAGTCGTAATCCAAACAATACAAAATAACGTCTTTCAATAAAAACATGTACAGGAAATAATTGTAAAAATAATTTAATGGGAACAAAATTTAATGCATGAATAAATAATAATAAAAAAAAAATATATAAAAAAAGGAAGTCGAAAAACATTATAAAATAAATATGTTATAAATAAATTAAAAATAAGTTATGCTTATAAAACTAAATATTAACTGATGATTATTGTTTTTGCTTTATTTGTTGATGTAATTACCTTTTATAGAGCCATGAAATAAGATATTTTATGCCAGATGACTACATTTTGAGTCGTCAGTTTTCTTGCTTCTTTTTTATGCCTAAAAAAATTTAAAACTTGTTTTTCCTCCATATAAAAGTTAGATATACCCAAAACAAAACCTCAGAATCTATTTGGTTTTCAACCTTTGCTTTTCACTATATTGTACTTCCACTGTAATAATATTGTAATCATCTAAATTCAAAACACTTACATTCAAAGCCTTAACTATGAATGGTGCTATAAAAGTACACCTGCCTTGATTCAGTTGGTTGAAGAAGTTTTTTTCTGAATATATTTATACCATATATACTGCTTATAACATGTCTTCAATGTAATAAGATGAATAAATATTTCGTTAAAACAATTGACCTGACTCAAAACTAAAAAAAAAATAACCTTCTCGCTCTCTCTTTAAGGCGTTTTGAGAGCAAGGGAGTGATGAATATCCAATCCACACCTCAGGGCTTTTTCTCTGCTACTCCTGTGCTGCGGCTTCATATGTGTGACCCAGCAAGTCGGTGCTCATTCCTGCTCCCCCACTGAGAGATGTGTTGAAATCCAGCTATTGACAGCCCTGCTGAGAGACACCTTAATGGAGCTTTTGACTGTTAGGTGTAACCACTCACAGATCACATGCAGGTACTCCAAGGACATGGATATGATAGTTTTGTGCACCTCCAATGCATGCTTTCATGGATAAAAGAGCCAGTTTGTGAAATAGCCCAATCCTTTCACTTGTTCTTGTTTTTGTTTTTTTGTTTTTTTTAGTAAATGCAAAAATAGCAGAGCCGCATGTATATCCTTTCCAACAGTACTCTGAGAAACCGTTATTCCCTTTAAGTAGAGTTCTCTTAAAAGCATTTCCTTTATTTGAACCTGTCATTTGTCAGCAGCTCTTCAGCAATTTTTTTGTCAGGTTTTATTCAGCCGTGCACAGTTCAAGCATTCAGGAAGACTCTTTCGCCTTTGCTTATTCTATAGTTGTGAAAAGCCTCTTAAGCATCCAGTAGAATTCATCACATATAGCTACGTATTTGTTAATGCTGAACCCCACTCACTCCGCATCACCAACCTCATGGTGGCATTAACACCTTTTCAGGGTCAAACTTCAAATTAGAGACAGGAAAATGTGAGGCTTAGCAGATGAAGAGTGCACTTTCAACCCCTCTTGAACTAATGGCAGCAGGAGAGAGGAATGATGTGAACATCCTGCAAAAAATTCAAGAAAACCTGAATCTGCTCGTGAAATTAGCATCACAGCAGATATGTTCAAGTAACCGTTGAACATTTTTCAGCCTTTACGCAGTTTCACTTCTTTAAAGTAAATGATTCGACACGAGTCCTTTTTTTTGCAAACTGCATTAAACACAAGCTGAGCAACTACTGCTACAGTGAAGATTTTATCCATTTATATCTGCAACTTTCTTGTGCAACTTTCGGTTTTGCAGTCTGTTTCTGATTGCAAGACAAAATGTAAGAAAGTGCAGTGAGTGCTGGACATAGAAAAACTCAGTTGTTAAATGTCTTGCTCAACAATGTGAGACAGATCAGGGATAAGTTTTGACTTTAGATGAAACGTTATTTCACAAATAAAGACAAATCACAGAGTACAAGGAACTATTTCTATAAAAGCCACTGTGTGAGCAGACATGGGTTGATTTTGTTTCACTTTTGTTTTTTGTGTATTTTTATTCATACAGTTTTATCTCCTTCAGCTTTTTTAACCTCTTCTTGTTTGGTGTTCCTCCACAGGAATCCGACTCAGTCTGTCTATTTGCTGTGCATACTGCTGATATCCTCTGTTTGTTTTTCATCAACAGCTTTGCCCTTAGAACAGCACAAACTATATAAATTGAACGTAGCTGGTCATCCAGTACTGGCAACAGTAATTTTAGGAGCTCTTTATCTGTACAATATGGATGCAAAAATGCAAACATTGAATTCCAACTTATTTAAAAGTTGACTGTTTTCTCTAGACTTTAGAGATAATTTTGGTGTTGGCTCTAAAATGTTAAGTTACAAATGGATTACAGGATCTAATTTTCTTTTCCCATGTTACTTCAGGGAAGCAGTTTAGAAAGAATATTGAAATATTTCACTTTATGTTAATTTCACAGCTTTAGAGCTTAGGTAAGGTTCTTTCTCAGATGCCATTTCAAACTTAGGTGCAAAGCTCTGCCTTCAGGTAACTTAGTTTCTTAAATAAATCCTCTCTTGCCATGTCACTTCCTGTCAGGTACACATTATAAAATTCCATAATCCGTTCTAACAGGTGCATCTTGTAATTTGGACTCTGATGTCACTGCTACAGGAGAATGAGGTTGAATGAGTCAGAGGAGTGACTCATTGTGAAATCTGACATGACTGTGGTCCTCTTTGAAGGATAGTTTACTAGTTTGAAGTAAGGAAAAGCATAAAAATATGCACGTCATTCTTTATTGAAGTTGTTTCCTCCTTTCAAAGTTTGAAACTTTTTTTACTTATTCATTAAAGCCTCAGTGTATTTTGCTCAGTGCCCAGGTTATAATACACAAAACATGATCCAATAAATGTTGTACTAGAAGAATTTTGTTTTAATCTATAAACGGAACATTCAATGACAAAGATTCACGGCTCTCGATGAGAAATTATCTGCTTACAAAGACTCATAAACTTGAACGGTTTCCGAAAAAGAGAAACAGTGTTTCATTCAGTGAGCTACAGGAAACTTTTTTTAATCAATATTAAGAAAACAAAAGAAATGCTCAGAGAAAGGAATAATTGTCTCTCTATCCAAGATTAACGGGGAACTGGGAGAGAGAGTCTCAACTTTCAAACATTTAGGAGTTGAAATCGGCTTTTAATCATTGAGCACATAAAAAAAATCCAGAATATGGCAACACAGGGTGTTCTTTTTGATGAAACTGAACATTTTGAAATTAGACAGCACCATTCTCCAACTATTTTAATATGCTCTTTTTACAGAGGGTTTTATCTTTCGAGCGTATTTGCACTTTGGGAAATATGTGTGCTAAAGATCATAAAATATTGCAGTACGTGACTAAATTATCCAGCAGGGTTATTGAAGTTGACCAGGTATCTGCAGCACAGCTGTACAATGAGCTGATTATTAAAAAGACGAATGAAATTCTTGTGGATTCAACACATCCTCTGCATTAGAAATTCAGCAGAAGGTCAAATGGCAGAATTTTTCGAAGGAAAATCTGAACTACATGACTCCACAAGTCATTTGTGCCTACAGCAATCAGACTGCAAAATGACAAAGCAGATGTGTTGCACTTTGTTCTAGTTTTTTTGGGGGTATCTGTTATCTTTTATCTTAGCTATTCATCCTCTTTTCTTTTTTTTTTACGCCGTCCTTGTTAAGATGTACCTTTGTATTTTTGTCAAGTCTGTATTGTGCCTCTTGTCTGTTTTTACATTTTTTGTCTTTATAAATGTGCCATGATGGGTCACCTGAGTTTCCTCTGTTGGATAACGTGCTGATAACTGGCATTGCTTTAAAACGACACAGAAACATAAATAACTTTAATGAGTCTGTCTCCTAGGCAACATGTGATAACTGAGGTACAGGGTCAATTGAAACCTGGATAGGAGACAATGTAACCAACTTTGAATGATTTGTTTCACACCTCCTTATTTATTTGCCTTTAGAGTTAGAGAAATTGGGTGGAAAGAAGAAAGGACTTCACCCAGGACCCGTAACAGGATTATTTCATAGCAGTTCATTCTGAAAACTGAATTAAACTTACTTCTATGTCAGATGAAGAGTGTAATAATGAATGTTTTATATTTAAAACCTGTGGGACATATAATCATCTGCAATCCTGGGGGTTGGAGTTCATGAAATGTATAACTTTGGGACATAAAAACTGTAAAACACTTTAATATTGCAGGTTTAAATGCCTAAAAGTGACTTTGAAGAAAACATTTACTCTCTGCGCTTTCTCGGATGTGCTTTTTTCAAATTATATTTGTCCTTTTGGTTCTGACTAAAAGAATGTTGTTTATCTTTGGTAAATGTTTGTGATAATTTCCCTTAACGAGAATTTCTCCCTTTGTTACTTATCATGCCTCAGCAGGTTACAGGTTCCTCAGGGGTCAAGTCTTAGGGAAATTATATCAACACATCACATTTTCAGAGCAGTTTTCATTCTCTGCAGGAGAGAAAATCCACTGGACCTCCACCCATGATCAACCTCTTGAGTCATGTCTCATATGTAATTAACAGGGAGTAAAACTGGGATTTCTAATCATTACAGGACAACTTGTATCAAAATACGGGAGCAAAGTAGACCAGAGAAAATATTTTCTCCAACAAGATATACTTGCTCAGGGTTTCATCATACAAAAACTGGCTCTGTTGATAATCCTAATTATGTATAACTTAATTAATGTATATACATATTGTATTTTAGTAACAGAAATAAATGCTTGTGTTTTAAATAAATGAATGAATTTAATTAGTTGACTTATTGAAACTGCAAAATAAGTTTCAAGAGCAAAACATTTGAGATAATAAATAAAAATTCATTCAGATTGCCACATCTCATGCGTAATAAATGTAATTCTTATTTTGATAAATGATTCCATATTATTGAAACACACTTTGAGCATCTTTAATTTCGATTCCTTAATTTAATCCTGCTTCGCATGGTTTTGACAGTGACAGATGGGATGGATTCACAAAGCAAATGGCACTATAGCTTGTAGTACTTTATAACAAACACATCAGCTGGTAAACTGATCATAGAGGAAGGAAAAGATAGTGACTCAAGTTTGACACTTGAGTCACATTTAAATTAAAGGACTCCAGACATGGCTCAGATTTACACCCAAAAGTCTTGAGACTTGACTTGGATTCCCGATCCGAGTCATGAATTGTTGTTTTTGTCTCATATAACGAAGAATGATTGAAAGCTGGTATATGACGAACACACTGCTTCTGTTGCACATGTTTTACTATAAAAAAAGTAGTAAAACTACAGTGATGGATTATGGGTTATAAATGGCTCTTAATTTGTCCATGCTAGCTGCAGCTTCATAAAAGTGACCATGTTAATGTCTCTCCAAATGAGTGCTGTATTAAATGACTTTGGATCATTTCAGAAACAAAATAAATGTAACTTCTTCTGAAGCTCTGCAGAGGCGCTCAGGCAATCATTTGAGTCAAGTGTGCTGGAACAGAAACATCTACAACATGCAGAGCAGGGGTGCCTGAGGACAGGGTTTGGGAACTACTGACCTGGATGTTATGATTAGATTTTAAAAAAAGAAAAAAAAAATCATTTCTGTCATTAGAGTTTTTAAATTTAACTCTGACGTAGAAAGACTTAAAACTTGGATTGGACTTGGAAGAAAGACAACATGAGAATATCGCTGCAACAAAAACAGATCCAATCATCGAGAGTGTCACTCTATTTGCTCTGGCTGTGATTTCAATGAATAAATAGGAGGATTTTCTCCTAAATTTATGCATATTCATTCATTTAAATATTGTCAAACTGTGTCAGCTCAAATTGATGCTGTTTGCTGAGAGAAGTTATTTTCGGAGCAGAGCTTGCATTACATCTCAATTCAGAAATGGGAGAAAATGCCAACTGAGGTATTCACCAGCAAATACCTTTGTAAAAATGCCCCAAAATAAAAATGTCTCTCTCTGCTTTATCTCCATATTTAAACACACGCAGAAAAAAAAAAAGAACTTTAAGAATTACTTAAAGTTAGTGTGTGCCTGATAAAACGGATTGTTAGAAAAGGTAACCTGAAAAGATGCAGTGGTTTGATGTCAATGCTTATTCTAACCAGTCATCACTATCACATCTATTCGAGTTTCGAGCAACATACAACATTACTTTAATTTCCTGAAAGTGTTAAACAAAGATGCCAAAAATCTACAATTTGGAATGTTTTGCTCTACCAATTATCAGTGCAGTTTATTGTTCTTTAGCTTTCCTAAAATGTTGTGGAAGATGATCAGGAAATGCAAAGATACATGGAAAATTGCTACCAGCTCTGAAACTGGCTTTGGCAAAGTCCGAATGGCAGAAATGCTCTCTTGAATACCTCACAAGGTCTCCAGATTTGTACATTTTATTTGTCTAAATATAAATTAAGCAAATGTGTGTATGTATAAAAACCACAACCAACAACGGCATGTTCTGATATGTTTCTGCTGACATACGTCACACTTTTTGAGCGGGTTTGTTTCAAAGGCAGGACTAAATATAATTCTTTTTTGAAACAATCAGACACAAAACACTGAGAACTTTTCTGTATTTGATTCAATTAATCAGTTACATTTCTTCAAAATAAAGATCTCATCCAATCATGTTTTCTTTTTTTTTTTATCATGTGTTTCTTTGACATGGGCATCTAAGAAATCCTACTGACTTTTCTGTGGTCTTCACATTGAAATATTATACTAAGATTAAAATGGCAAGTGCATGTCACCAGAACAAGATGTGCCAATCTATTACTTGAACCAAAATACCCTTCAGTCCAGCCAGGTAATTTACCGCAATAGAGCAATAAATACACTACAAAGACTGAAGGTCTTCTGCTTAGACTGAAGGTGGCATTGACATCTTTAAAAGTTCTCTGCAAAGTCCTTCCCCACCCGAAAGTGAAGAAGAGCATCCACAACACTGTCTTTGTGATGATCTAATCGCTTTACAAAACGGGGGCCATATTGACAAGCAGCATGTTTACACACAGCCACAGTGAGGAGAACCTGACATTTCAATCACACGCTGACCTTTCTCTGACTGAGCAGAACATCTTGGTGCACCGAAACTTCCTACTGCACGTTTTCACTCCTCAGCTCATGTGATGACATTTTTCTGCAATTAGCCATGCTTACAGTCACAAAGCAGATCTGCTGCCTGTCTCACTGTGCTCCAGACTAGACAGCGTGTTGATTTACAATATGTGAAGAAATCTTTGATGAAATCTTACAAATAATTTGTAAGTAATTGAAGAAACACATTCTCTCATAGTGTAGATGTTAGCAATAATGAAGCTGTATTTTCCTGTACTCAGTAACGGAGAAGTTAAGAAATCCAGACAGCTCTTCGAAGAAGGTAGTTTTAAACCTTACAGGATACAAAACGTTTTTTGGTTGTGTTTTAACCAATAATTACAATTGGTGTGAACCTCCATGCACAGACTTAGGCACAAAAGTTAAAAGAAAAAACACACACACACACACACAAAAAGATGTACACATCTTGTTTTAAATACATTTTGATATTCAGAACAGTTATTATTTTTCTCCAGAAGCCAAAGGAGTTTGAAAGAGTTGTATTTCCATTTTCTTGCTAATGAAAATGAACACCAAGCACAACACTTTCTACTGTATTGTTTTATATCTGGCTGTTTTTGTGCTTGTAATGTTAACACCTTGAAGCTGATGCAAAGTTTTGGGACTAGATGTAAAACCCCTAATAAAACCCAAGAGTGCCAAACCAAAATGTTAAGCTATAACTAAACTTAGAGTTTGATTAGGCATGTTGCCATGTCAGAACTTCTGGGGGGTTTTGGACAAAAATGTTAAATTATTTTTCATTTCTTTTTAAAAATATAAAGTTGTAAAAGATTTATCCGGCATTCTACATTTTCTTCAACCACCCTCTACTGCAGTAACCCATCCCCAAATCATTATACTTCCACCTCTACGCTTCATTGTAGGGATGAGATTCTTTTCCTGGAAAAGGAAAAAAAGTCATACATGTTGTGTCTCTGGTGAGCTTGACTATTTCTTATTGTCAGAGAAGTCAATTTTACACATAGTTAAACTAACAAATCCACTTTCTGCCTCTCTTTCTCCCTCTGCAGGCAACCTCTCCAAAACCTGCACAGCTGACGGCTGGACCGAGATGCATCCTATTGACATCGCTGTGAACTGTGGCTATAATCTCAATGGCACCAGCGATGATGTAAGTAAGCCGCCGACATCCATAGGCTGCACTCGAAGTCCCGTGGCGAATGAATGCAACAGTGTCACAGGGGAGCATGTCAAGAGCCAGTGGGCAGGAATAATTCAGTGAGAGCTTCTTTTGTTTGCTCTGTGGGTCAGTGTTGTTAGGTCTATCAGCAAGATGGCTGTATTGATTGTTGACTCTACTTTTCAGTTCAGGTCTGCTTTTATTTATGTTTCCTATGGTCTGTTGCAGAGGATGATTTAATCTTAGCACTGCAGACAAATCTCTAGAACTTACATTTTTAGTCAATAGATATTTCCCCAGGAATGAGTTCAGTTATGTTGATTTAAATGAAAAATACACTTATTTTTCATAAGTTGTAATGAATAAAACTGTAACACTATGAGAACATTTGATTTGATTGCATGGGAGTGTGTGGGTTGCTTTTGATTTAAAAATAGTTTAAACAATTCATGATGTGTAGGGCAAAATATGCTGCCTCCATTAAAAATGAACACACCCACAACCACACAAGTCAGCACTGCTGATTGTTTGCTGAAGCGTTGCAGTCTTGAAGCAAGACACATCAGACATACTTTGACATGACCGGGTCAGTCAGAAAGGCCCGCTCGTGTTATCGAGCTTTACGTGACGTTATTCACTATGCGTGCAGGAGTCGATGAGGATAGGGAGGGAATAAATACATTAGACGTTGCCTTCCTTTGGTTTGTTTAACCGGAGAGAGAGCAAAGCTTGTCTGTGTTGATGAAGGTGGGGCAGGGCGAGGAGCGGAGGAGCACTCCACGGCGGTAAAAAGCTTTCTTGGTGGGCAGTCTGCTTTCTGAGTCACACAGAGTCTCATTAGTATTCCTCATAGGAATTCAGCAAGGTTTGAACGAGTCGGGGACTCTAAAAGGAATTTGATGTCCGTCTCTCTGCATACTTGATGTCTTTGTGTATCGCGGGATGCAGAGCTTCTGATCTAATTTTTGTCTGAAGTAAAACACACAGGGCGATGGCACAAACACATGAAGGAACAAAGACATTTCTTAGGCCAAAACTAAACCTTTATAAAATGGTTGGAATTGATTTTTGAGTTGAAAGAAAGATGCAGCGCCGTAGTTTCAGAAAATCAACAATGATTTTAGCTTTGTTGATTCATTCCAGACGTCAATAAAAGAAACGTTTGGAATGACATTTCTTTTATTGACGAAGAAAACTACATTATTTCAGAGTTTTAGTCTGCATCATAGAGAATGGAGTGTTTTTACATAAAAGTAAATATTTGTGGTTAGGTCATATACAGTGACACATAAATACATTCATGTTCCTAAGACTTTTCCACATTTTCTGGGTATTTTGATTTAATGGGATAGATGCACACAAAATTGCAAAAAGTGAAAGTAAAATTGTGACATGAAGTTGTATTCAGGGTCACTAAATCAATTTTTACTTTTGTGAAACATGTTGAAAACTATAACTTTCCATTTGCTCAGAAATCACATGCTATTTGATGATAGTCTGTTTTATAAAATTTCATTTAACTCATAAAAATGTTGGTGGTTTTGACAAAATGTAAAAATTTAAAGTGGTTCAAGTATTTTTGGCACTTTAAGAGCAGAAAAACCCTCTAAGTCACAACACTTCCAACTTCAGTGAAATAATGGGCCGGGATTGATGACCGGGGTTAATCATGGAGTAAGATTTCTGTTGCTTTTCTTGATTTTATAAAAATTATGTTTTTCACAGATGATAACAGTGTTTTCTGATGTTTTTCTTCCCAGATACCTATTCGTTTTGAGCTGCCAACAGAGCAATCTTCTCTAACCCTCCAAACAATATGTGTTTTTGTGAATGTGACACCTTCTTGGTTGTTGCATTTGAATATAGTAGATCGGGAACAATCATGCCTCTCTGGCTGAAAAGCTTGACTTCCAGGCTTTCTGGTAACCGAAGCAATTCCTGTACATTGAGATTTTTCTCCCTCAGATATAAAATAAAAATTTTACATAAGCATTCAATAAAATAAAAAAAAATATAATGTCTCCTCATGTTCAAACAAGTAAGACAGCCAATTTTTTTATTATTTTTTACTGCTATGCACAAAATTATGTGTGTAAATACATCTCCCTCCCACATTTCTTGTCATTTCTAGGGAAAGTTTTTCTGGCAAGTCAAGGTTGGATACACCATTGGTCACAGTGTTTCGCTTATCTCTCTGATTACAGCTATTGTGGTCCTCTGCATCTTCAGGTAAGTAAATTCATCGCTGACTTTAGCTTCACACAGTTCTCATATCTATTAGTGTTTTGAGTAAATAATAAAATACTGTTGATAAGTATAGTTTTACATGTGCAATGGCTTAGAGATTAAACGTCTTGGTGTGTTAGGTCTAAAAGAGTTTAGTTTAAGTACATCTAAAAACCATAAATCTGTTTCCAAATTCCAATTTATTTAAAAAAAATGAATAAGGGTAGCTGCAGAGGATCTTAGGTTTCAGTTGTGTTGCTGACTGTTTTACACATCACTATTTGCTGTGAGATTTTTGCACATTTTCAGCCACTCAAAATGCTCTACATGATTAAAAGAAAAATAAAACAACAAACAAGCAAAAAATCTCTAAACAAAGGGCAAAACCTTGATTTAAAAAAAAAACAAACAAACAAAAAAATGCAGCATTTCAGCTGAGTTTTCTGGAAGTTTTTTTTTTCCTGATTAGCATTAAAGTTGAATGCTGCTGCTCTATGTTGGGTCCTGGTCTTGAGGCAGGACACATTAACAGGATTTTAACAAACACAAGAAAGACACAACATCAGTTTGTGCTGGCTTCCCAGACATGTCATAACAGATTTTGAAATATTTGTTCTCACATTTAGAGCCCTGTATGTTGGATGCATTGTTTTATTTTTGACCTTTGTTGTGCTTATTAAGGAATTTCACTTCACTGTTTCTACACTGTTATTTATACTGTAATTGATTTTGGTCTTTCTGTTGCCATTTCTGTTTATGTCTTCAATATTTGAGTGAAGAATATCAGGAGGCCAGGCTTTCTTTGGTTCTGGATACTCCAAAGGATTGCTACGATCTTTTTATGAACCAAGACCACAATGTTTAAAATCAATAAATCAGTTGATGTTGAGAAGAATTAGAAAATAAAATTAAATAAAGGTGATGCATCAAAGATGATATGACAA
This sequence comes from Brachyrhaphis roseni, assembly GCA_903066815.1. Taxonomy (NCBI): domain Eukaryota; kingdom Metazoa; phylum Chordata; class Actinopteri; order Cyprinodontiformes; family Poeciliidae; genus Brachyrhaphis; species Brachyrhaphis roseni. Next base: position 15,680 of record CAEFZY010042912.1, read on the forward strand.
ATTATTCATTTCCAGGGTCATATAAAGATGGAGCCCTTTTTGATCAGATTTATCATTCACGGATTAATGCATTTACACACCTATCCTTTAACACTTGTCCATTTTTAAACCAAAAAGGATGATATGAATGATGCAAACACTTTCCTTATGCATTGAAATGTCACTCAGACTTGAGGAATCCTTTATAGCAAGGATTATGATGGAAATAAATCCTTAAATATATTTGATTGTCAGGGACTGGCTATAAGTTGCATAAATGCGATTGCACTTTTCACACCAAGAAAATTTTACATTTGAGTAAGATTATTTATTTTGCTTTGTTCAGCTGAAACTTTAGCAGAAGACTTTTCAAAACAGAGACATATACACATACTGTATATTGTGTTCATTTTTCTTATAAGGGAAGTAAATTCTTGTAAATGATTTTCCTGCAAAAATCGCTATTCATCTTGTCTATAAGCCTCAACTTATTATTAGTATTTTTTTTGTGCTTCAGAACTGCATTTACGTTTTCTAATTTAATGAAAAAAAATTAGTTTTCGAAATCGTAGCACTGATTAGTTTTAAACACCACTCGTCTCATATTTACTTTAGAGAAAAAACAGTTTTGCTTTTGGATTTTGCCTCAAAAATCTGCATTATTTAACTAATCAGTGAAGAACTGCCAATGTGTGCATGCTGTGAAAGTCTGTCCACTTGAGATTTTTGCTGGCACTGGTTGCATCAAAAGCCATGCAACAGAACAAGGTCAGAAATGTAAAATAAACACGAGGGAAACAACATTTGACAGTGATCCGAATCATCACAGTTGAATCGAACGCCTTACGGTTAAGTCGCTGTTTGGCCAGTTTGAACATCTCCATCTTGGTCTAAACCAGGGATCAGCAAAGAGCCATATTTGATTTTGCTCCTGCTAAATAAAATTTGTTGCTACATCTACCTGACCTTTGAAAAAAAAGAGGAAAATCAAGTCTAATATGATTTGTTTGTTTTAGGGTTAAATCTATCACAGTTTTATTTTTATTTTTAGATTACAGAACAAAGGAAAGCACCAAAATGAGAGAAAGCTTGTATTTTTAAAGGAATCTTTAAATAGATGAAAAATGATTGAAAAAACCCCCACAAAGTGTGTAATGTAATGACAAAATAAGTATCTGAACAAAAAATACAATCTTTGTATCAAAAGAGCCATTCGATTTCAAGAAGTCAATGCAGATATTTCAAGATAACCTACAATTGCAAATAAATGAACAGAAATAGGTTCACTTGTAAGAAATGAATTTTTATAATTGGGAGCAACTAAATCTAGAAAAAAAAAATGTTAAATGATCTGAGTCATTGGAAAATATTCAGTCAATTCTTATCTCTTTCACTGTTTAATTGCTCTAGTTATGATAATGTAATCAGGAGTTGAAGCACTATTACACACTGAATAATGAAGAGTTTTAAAAATGTTTAGTCGATTTGAAATGCGCCTCTTTTGTCTGTTTTATTGAAGACCCATATAAAGCTTTGAGGGTGTGTGGTGTGGATCCAATCACTTAGTGTGTAAATGAAGAGGGAGCTTTAAGTTTGATTTATTTCAGTGAGTAATTCTGCTATTAGCGCCAAGGGCTGGGGATAATTAGACTGCATTAATTAAAATTTCAGCATGTCTCTTTTCCTCGATCTGTATTCTTGTCTCTCTTTTCTGTTTATCCCAGAAAACTCCACTGCACAAGGAACTACATCCACATGCATTTATTTGTCTCATTTATCCTGAAGGCCATAGCTGTGTTCGTCAAGGATGTGGTTCTCTATGAGTTTGGAGAGGTCGACAACTGCTCCCTAGGCTCCGTGAGTTTATGTGTTTATCATTTAATTACCTTTATATTTATTTATTTAATTCCATCCATCCATCCATCCATCCATCCATCCATCCATCCATCCATCCATCCATCCATCCATCCATCCATCCATCCAT
>CAEFZY010042914.1:0-151872 GCA_903066815.1 Brachyrhaphis roseni
TCCATCCATCCATCCATCCATCCATCCATCCATCCATCCATCCATCCATCCATCCATCCATCCATCCATCCATCCATTTTCTGTTCACCCTTGTCCCTAATGGGGTTGGGAGGTGCTGGTGCCTCTCCAGCTGCGTTCCGGGCGAGAGGCGGGGTCATCCTGGACAGGTCACCAGTCTGTCGCAGGGCGAGGCTAGCATATGTGAAGCACAACTGCTTTTGACAGCTAAAAATTATGCATTTATTTGGAAAATAGTCTTGCAAAGAGAGGGGAGACAAAATCAGAAGGAAAGAAACAATGTTGCCCAAAACGTCTTTAAATTCATTCAAATGTGTCAACTGAAGGCTAACAATGCTGTATGTGTATAAATTATAAGTATTGATATAAGCTAGTAACTTGTGCTTTAAAGTAAAAAAAAAGAAAAGACTTTCTTACCAAATTTTACTAGTTTCTTAGTAAAATTTTAAATAATACAGAACTAACTAGCCACTCAAATCCACTTTTTTGTCCAAATGAGACCTATATCTGATTAAAACTTTTTCTTTTTTTTTTAAAAATGAAAAAGAAAAAAAAACCAAAATTGAGCTTCAATACCTGCTTTTTGAACGTGTTATGTTATGTTACACCCCAGGTATTATCTTATAACGTAGATATAAATGGATGTTGCCCTTTTCAGATGTCTAGCTGCAAAAATTGTGAAAACCACATTTATTTTCCTTCAACATCTTCATAGTTTTGTATCGCTCTCTTACACAATATTCCAATTAAACGTGAAAAACATGCTAAAATTTCACAAATAGGGGAAATCAAAGGGTACGGACACATATTCAGGCTTGTCACACGTCTCTCTTGTGAGTTGTAGTCTTCGGCCTAGATAAGCACACGAGTGGGAAGTTTGTCAGAAAGCCATATCCAGTTTGCACATTTACATGGATGCATTTATGCACACACACACACACACACACACACACACAGAAAAGTCCCCTCCGGTAAGCCTGGGGGCTCTTCTGGTGTACTTCCTTTCGTGTCGCGTTCTGTCCCGTTCTCTCTCAGCTTTACGTGTTAATTGTGGTTGTGTATGTGTGTGTGTTGGTGTTATCCTTGAGGGTCGGGGGTTCCACCTTGACAGGCCTCTCTCTGCCCTGTGGGGAGGGTGGCAGGGCAGGGACTATTTATAGAGAAGGTACTCCAGAGAAAGAGAGAGAAAGGGATTGTCTAATGAGGACAGGCTGTTCAGGGATGGGCTGTTGTTTCTGTTTAATGTGAGCCTCTGTGTAAACTGACGGTCCTCACTCACCGGCTGTCCAGCATCCCCATAAAATCACCTTCAAAGAACCACAAATCTGCTGACCAGATATGGGTCAGAAATGGCGGATGAACACAGACAAAGACACGCGGACGGTTGGGTCTTCCCTCCGTCACATCACCCTCATTTCTTGCTCTCATTCTTTCATCCGTGAATTTCTCCCTCCGTTGTTTATTCACGCAGAGGCAAGCGTTGAGAAGAGCCAATCCTGAGCATTTCACGAGCTCCCAGAGAGAGTAAACATGGCAACCGGTTCTGGGCGACTTCGGCCAGACAGTAGCCACCTACACAAAACATTTCCTCCATAAAGCGGCAAAACCTGAGCCCTCTCTCAGCGCCCTCGGCCATTCATAAATCTCAAGCTGAGGTGTTGATATCCTGCCCAGCTGTGAGCTTTCAGATATTAATTCGGCAGCGCAGGACCACAAGAGATGCGGTGCCAACAAAAGGCACTGCAGCTCAGTGAGGAGAGTCCTGTTCTTGTAAACTGGAAGTTGTGGTTTGGACTCTAGCTTCCTACTGTCACATGTTAACGTCCCACTGGGCAAGGCACTTAACCCCCAGCTGCTGATCTGTATTGTTGTTGAGACGTGAGCATATTTGTGAGTGCGACTGGTTTAAATGTGGCTCTAGTGTAAAGAGCTTTGAGCACATTTCACAAATGAAGTCTATTTGTCCTAATCCCATCTTAAAGTTTACTGTGAAAAAGTGAATATTAAGTCTATTATTTGTGTTTGCGTTGTCATGGCGTTGTAAAGCTTTCATAGGCCCAGTCGAGGATTAGGATTAGGGTTAGGAATCAACTGTGGACCTACACAAACGGGCTCGGTTTTGGAGAATAATTTCCCAGGTGTTTGAAGAAGCCACCATCATCCATTCAAACAATTATGAGGAGGTGTGAACACGATGAGCGTGTCATCGTCATGCTGTTCAGGACGTCAGATTGGTTCTGTACACCAGGGCTGAAATGTTCAAATCAACTCTAGAACAAAAAGATTTTTACTCCAAAGGTAAATACAAATCTGGATTACATTCTCTGAACACACTGTGACAAAGACCACTTTCGTTCTTGGGATCGTGTTCTGTGGTCTGATGAACTGAAATTTACATAAAGAACATTCTTACATCATGGTGGAAACAGTGGATGTTGTACTTCACAAAAGAAATGGCATCATGTGGAAACATTAACGCAATATCTCAAGACGGCAGCCAGGAAGTTAAAGCTTGGACACAAATGGGTCGTCCAAATGGACAATGACCCCCAATCATACCACCAATTACTTAGAATGACTTAAAGTGCAACAAAGTCAATGTTTTAGAGTGGCCACACATAACAATCAGACTATAAATTTGCTTTATCAAGTTTTGCAAGGGTTAGTCAAACTTGGCTATGTTGCATCAGTTCTGTGTGAAGGGATAAGAGTAGGAGAAAACCGAAACATTTGACCCAAGTCTTAGAATTTAACAGGAAGTTCTACAAAATATTAAGTTCATTTACAGTATGTAACCTTCCGACTTGTAAGAATAACACAAAAATCTCATTACTCAGACTTCTAACTAGAAATAATACTGGTAAACTGACCTTAAAAAGGAAACTATTGACAGTTTGCGTCACATCTGGATTCAACTGTTTATGCATCATAGCTGCAGAAAAGCAACAGCAACTGTGTTTCTACCTAAATGGTGCAACTTCCAGCTAATTTCACGGCACAAGTCAGTCCTTTCCTGCAGCCTCTGCAGTAAAAGGCTCAAACGAAGGGCAGAAGCATCATGGCTGACTTCTGTCGTCATTCCTCCGATCAGTCTGTTCTCGCTTTGCTGTCGCTTCCTGCCTCCCGCACCAGAACCTCCTGATGGCGAACGGCCTCCCTCTGTCATTTAAACTGATGAAACATCCCCCCCATAATTAACTTTAGCCATTAGAGATGATGCGCACAATAACAATCTGATTCAGATCAGATTCTGCTCCAGTTAGGCTATTAGGCCCGGACGAACAAATTTAGGAGATTTGGTTGAAAGCTATGTCATAGATTTTTTTTCCCTTCGCTCTCTCTCTCTCTGTCTGTCTGTCTGTCTCTGCTCTGCGATGTGGAGATTTTTGGCTGAGTTGGCAGCTGTGCTGTTTTAGAAATTCCTCACAGAAGAGTTCATCTGTGGAGGATGGGCGGAGACTCAAAAACCACCGCGAACTGCAGCGGGAAGATGCTGAAGAAGTTTTCAGCCGTTAGCTTATTTTGCGCTTTTCAGTCAGTATGTCCTCACGTTGAGCCAAGGTAAAACGATAGATGTGCGTGAATTAACCTGTGATGCTGAATGAGGCGCACAATATTATCAATCGGTCAAGCTTTTTTTTGTAGCACATTTCATCAACGAGGCAGATTAAAGTGGACAAACATAAAAAAAACAAGATAATCACATCAAATGGTCACCAGTTGTGAAATCAGACATTACGTTCTGCCAAGTGCATTTGTTAAAATCATCAACACACATCAAATATATTGATCAATGTTCCAGTTACTATCAATCAAAGGCAGCTCTAAACAGGTGTGTTTTTAGTCTTGATTTAAACAAACTCAGTGTTTCAGCTGTGTTGCAGTTTTCTGGGAGTTTGTTTCCAGATAAAGACATTAAATGGACTAATTCCTTCATTCATTCACTACACACATTACATTATTATTAACAACGCGTTAGCATTAGCTAATGGATTTCCTTAAAACCCCACTTTACCACAGACGTAATCAACCACAAAGTAAGCAAGTAAAACTTTATCCAGATATCACTTCTTGAGATAAAGTTCAACAAACAGGGAAGATTTTAAATAAAGAGGTTTTTAGTCGGCCTTTAGAGGAGTCACAGAATAAAAAAGTTTGTCTCTTTTAGTTGTAAGTCTTGTATTTAGGAAGATCAGCAGGCCTTCATCCCTGATGGGAGGGTAATTATATATAGAGTAGAGAAATGTAGACCAGTGTCTGCCCATGTAACGTTCTCAAAGTCAGCACAAAGATATAAAAAGTTTCTTGATAATCAACTGGAAGACAATGACGATGCATTAGCCATAAAGTCAAAAATTGCTGATGGTCTTCTTCGGGTATTGTAACGATCTTCTCCTCAGATGAGTTCCAGACGTTTTGAGCATTCACAAAGCATAATGCAGTGAGACTTTGGTGGATACTATAACGTGCTGTTGTAAAATGTTTTTTTAAAAAAAAAAAAAGTAATTGGGTCTGCTCCTTTTCAGCTTACTGGCACATTAGACGACCAGAAGTGATGAAAAGAACCAAGAAAAGTGGTTTTCCCCTTGATAAAAAAAAAAAAAAAATTAATTAAGATCTTGGCTGAAAAGAGAGGGGAACCTGCCAGGGTGATTGAAGCTTAGCTATTAACAATAAACACAAATGTACAGCTGGATTGATTTCATTATTTCATGGTGACATATTTTGGTTGAGGCATTGAAATAATCTTATATTTGTGTCAGGGATGCTGACTCATGTCAAATATATATTCTTTTGTTTTGTTTTTTTTTGACTGTGGACACAGTAATATTTCTTGGCTTCATATAGTTAGATATGAATGCATTACTCTTTATTGTTGCATGTTTTTTAGGCATTTAGTACATAAAGACAGGAAGAACAAAAGTTTCTGAAACTTCTATTCTTAAATGTACGTATCCTGCAACCGTTAGCTGCAGCTAAAGAGGAGGGTTGATGCGTCAAACATGGGTTGTTAGCAAACATAAATGTACATTTTAGCAGTCATTGTTAAGAAATCAGCAATGAAATTAATAAAAAGTTTGTTTTAAAAGTGTAGACTGTCAATGGTGCTTTCTGACTGTATGGAAATTCCCAGTTGGAAAACCAAAACTCCCGTTGGATTTGGATGGAGCAACAGAATCAACTAAAGAGCCTAAACCCTCAGATGAGCCGAGGCAGGTTGAAAATACTTTGTACACGCCGCTGTGTGTTTATTTTCACAGCGGTGAAATCCACTTTGCACAAGCCAGTGTGGTCGACAATATCTCGTCAAAGAAAACCTCTCAGCTGCTGATGTGACTACAGTGCCTGTCTGTGTACGGTGTGTTTTTAGCTGATGGATATGACCCACTCTGGACATTTTATAACTTCCCTTTTTGTTGTTTCAAACTTGGGAGCAGCAGAATCGCCACCTGAAAGCAAACCGCTGCCTTAGATATTAACCAGAAAGGTCTGCTGAGACAGAGTTCAAATTAAAGCCTGTCTGGTTGTTGTTGCTTGACAGCGCTCTTTTGGTTCGCAGGAGCCTGTCCTCGTGGGAAAATGGGGCAGCTACTGCTTCGGTTCGAGATGAATGAAAACGTTAGCAGCCGTTTCTGTGCGAGGGGCTGGCTCATGCAGCCGCCTGTTTATGCGCTTCTTAGTCTAAGCCAAAAGTTTTCATACCTCGGTTTTAAACTTTGTCACCGTATGAATGTGTTCTGTTGGGATTTTTATGCAACCGACCAAAAGAATAGAATAAAAAAAGGGATACATGGTCTTAAACTCTATGGGGAAAAATTTATATATATATTTATGTATGCATTTGTATTCATCCCTCTTTACTCTTATTTTAATGAAATTGCCTGCAGACTTCACATAGTTAATAGGTGGAGTCCACATGTGTGCAATTTAGAGCCACAGCTCATATGGAGGACTGAAAGTGACAAATACTAAAATCAATACGCTTAAAATGTTCCAATTTAAAAAAATTAGAACTTTACTTCATGTTTAATAATTTAATCGACCCTCATATTTACTTTTTCAGTTTAGTTCCAAGAACTCATATATTAAAATTTTACCAGTATATTGATTTATTTACTGGGTCATTTATATATTCCTCCTTTCATTTTTGATAATATCATTTAATTATTGTTGAAATGAGCCATGTAATATCCAGGTAGAGAAATGTGTGCAAAACTCTGACACACTGAGCAAAGTGAAAAACCGCACTAACTAAAAATGTAATAAACGTTGCAACTTTGGTCTCCAATCAAATCGAGTGTATCAGACTGTGAGGGATGAAAACACCCTTACTTCTGAACACCACATTCACAGACAGTAGTAGACAAAAAGGAGAACTCATGGCTAATTATCCTATCTTTATTCTGCTTGCTCAACCACTAACGCTGCCTCATTTCTACAGTCGCTCCCATTGTTCATTGTTGGAGTCGACACAAATCAATGTAATGTGGTCTGACAGAGATTCTTAGCTACTAAAACTTACATTGATCACCAGTTATGCCAAAACAACTGTCTAAGCTTCACTTTAACTCGGTTATATCCCCTGGATACTGCATGACGACCTTGCTAAAAGTCTGCTTTAAGGTCTTCAACTGGACTTCTCAAACAGACTGAACATTACAGATTTTCTAAAGTTCTGAGCACTGGTTGAAAACCGTATCGTATGAGGTAGTATTTTGTTGTGGTGGTTACCCATCAGATTCCAGAGCAGTGGTAGTGTATCCATGAGTATTGGTGTGCAGGATTTGAAGCACTGCAGCCTCATGCCTGGCCTGCGTGATTATTGTTGTGTAAGTAGGGTCATCCTGTGGTGAACCGATGGCCTCGTTGCTTCTGAACACGGTCTGAGAAAGTCACATCAGCCCAGGGTGGTTCATCGGCAAGACTGTTGTAAAAAAAAAAAAAAGACCTCCAGTTGGAGAACATGAAAACATTCAGGCTGCATCGTATATTTTGGAAAATCCCACATGTCAGTGGTGCAGCAAGGTTTTCTCAAATCCAGGGCATGTGAGTTGACTGTGGCAGAGGATCACATCATGTAGCAGCTCAAGAAATGTAGAAATGTTACTGGAAATGCACAAAATAAGCATATTAGCTTTCTTAGCTACGTATTAGACCTTCCAGAAGTTCACGTTTCCTTGTGTTTTTCTCTCAGTTTTGTTTTGTAACTTCTGTCACTTCCTGGAACATTTTGACTAGTCGGCTCTTTTTCATCCAAGGAGCACGTCGATTGGACGAAAACGATCCGCACTTCACATGCGAAGACGCAAAGCTAGCGATCGAGCGTGAGATTATTGTTTGCTTGCAAAGATAAGTGCGGACATGCCAGTTTCACTGTTCACTCAGATTGGTGGCACAAAGACAACGCCACAGAAATGCAGTTTTTGAGTGAAGCAACAGAAGCTTTTTCACTGATGTTCAGCTTTTTCGTGATCCGTTGATAATCCAATACATTGATTTGATTTGCGATGATCTATGTCGTTTTCCTCCAGCTTTAAAGTGTCACATTGATAATTACTCCAGCCACACAATGGCATTGCAGCATAGTTCATTTTTAAAACCACTCTGGTAAAACTTGAGTCAAAACTTCAAATATCCCACTTTTTTTTTTTTACAGCACGCGTGACCTAAAAACAAACAACAACAAAAAAACATGCAGTTTACTGTTTATTATATACACTTTTCATGCTTTAGCGCTCAGCTCCAGGCTTGTTAACCTCAGTGTGCAATTAAATATTCATTAACGTTGGATCAATCTGTTACCGTGCCCGGGAAAAAAACATAAAAAATCGCTTTGAAGAAGAAAAAGCTTTAGAGTAAAGCATCAATCCATAATTTTTTTCAGCTTGATCGCTCAGAGGGTTGCGGTCGATGTTGGTCCGGAGGTGTGGCGCCGCATCGGCTATGTCAGCGCTAACACATGAAGGGGAGGAAACCAAGTGTCGATTATTAACACAACATGCATGTTTGTGGGATGTGATTCAGAAAGAATTAGCATGCTAAACTCCGGCGTGGATTTTTCTTCTCAATCTGGAGCTTTCTTTTAATTCAACATTTTGGCAAAATGTGATTGAAAACAGCTACTGCCATCAAACATTGAAGTAGTTTGATGATGATGATTTCTTGTTTTAGTTTAAAGTTTAAAAGTTTAGTTTAAAGTTTCCCAACTATTTCCTTTCCTTCTCCAAGCTGCTCTCCACTCTCTCATACCTGCCCTACTTTCACACTCCTCTCACAATTTAAGAGTTTCACTCTCTCACCTCTGCCTCCGATGCCTCGACATGCAGCCAAACTGAAGCTTTACTCCCTGACTGGAAATTCACTGCAACACAGATATGTGTCTTTTTTTTTAATGCTATATACCATCAGTTGTACAAGAAGCCAGGTTGGATGCTTTGTTACTGGCTGCCTTATTTTTAAATAAGAAGTCACACATATTCTAACATGCATGAGTAATTCTTTGTTTTTTGGGGTTTTTTTCTGGCTTGTGTTATCTGACAGCCTGCAGTGCCCAAAACCTTTTGAAACATTAATCAGTCCATGGTTTCTTATGCAAAACTGGTTTCAGCGTTGGAGGGCCTCCGTTCTGGGGTGAAGGAAAACAGAAGCCCCCGGCGCTCGGCCGCCCGAGGGTCCTGGGACGTCTCAGGGAGCTCTTGTGTGTCCCTTTCAGCCTCGAGGCACGTAAAAGTGTCACTGTTTGGGGTGTGGGGGGTGAGGAAGTACAACTGCAATCTCACACGGCCCCCGAGGTACCCTCGGATACTTTAGGGGTACCCAAATATGCGCTGGAGCGAGTCTGTATGCGTCCCAGAAGGTTCGACTTTCCCCGAATTAGGTTCTGGAGAAAAGTTTTGTGATGGCCTAAATGAGAGAACAGCGTACAAGAAAAAAAAAAACCAGAGCAGGAGTGAACGTGCTGTTTGTGGGCTGTGGAGTGTTTCTGTCTCGGTTTGAGTTAGGGTTAATTCAGCAAAGTGAATGAAGCCACTGAATTAAGCCTTCTGATTTCAAGAGTCGAGAGAGTTAAGCAGCAATAAGAAGGATTTACACTGTAAGAGAAAAAGGAGGTGAAATGGAGTTAAAGAAGGAGCAAAGGGAGAACTGCTAATCAGAGACAAAGTGACACAGTTGAAATGTGTGAGTGGCCTTGTACTTGGTATATTGTGAAGACCATTTTCCTAACACATACTATGTTGTAGGGTTCTCTCCTCATGACTTCCATACGGAGCGAACCCAACAGAACCAAAAGAAGTGGTAAGGATCTGGGTTTAGGACTAAGGTATGAATTGAGTCTAGGTTAGGTTTAGGCAAGCCTGGCCATTGCCTTACTATGCAGTGTCGCTTAATTTTCATTTCCCATTAGTGCTCAGTCTAGGTTTTCTCCCACTGACTTGGATTCCCATATCTACCAGGCCAAACAGCAAACTGCAGGAGAGGTTGTGAACGATGATTTCGATTTTCTGGGTAGTTTTAGCAGTGGCAGCATAGGACGTGAACTAAGCCGTTGAGTCCGTGTTGATCACAGCCGCCTTGTTCAGCGAGGCACGTCTCTCTTTGCAATGGAGAATGGTTGTTTTGAGCACAGGCGATTTCCAGAAAGCGTCATAACGTCGAACTGGCGCATTACATACATCACGGACAAACTCCAACAGAGCCCACGCCTCCAGGAAGCAATCGTTTCTCAATAGCTGAGAGCCCAGACCCTCTGGACGAAGCAAAGCGTAGAACAAGATGCTGGTTTGTACCAGGCTACAGCATGTATGGCCAAAGAAGGTCATAGTTAGGTCAAACAAATTAATGAACAATTAATGGAAGTCAATGTAAAGTCTTTGTGAAGATAGAAAGACATACTATGTGTGTGTGTGTGTGTGTGAGAGAGAGCCAGGCCTAGTTTTAGTGTCTGATCTAGGCCATTATCTGTGTTAACACTGATGGGGCTCCAACAGGCTCTGTGGATCCTACATAACAATACCTTTTATGAGCTTGTACTTGCGTGTGAGTGTGAGTGTGTGTTAGGTGCAACATGCGTTACCCTCCGTATTAATACCATTGTGTCATACATAATGCACGCATGCGCCCCGGCGCCCTACCCCTTCTGTTTCTCTCTAAATTTTATAGGTGTTGTTCTTTTTCCCTTGCTCCAAACCTGGTCTGTAATTATGCGTAAGAGTGTTTAGTGGAGTGTTTCTTTCCGTGTGTGTGCTTCCTCACGTGCAGCTGCGCACTCTTGCTGTATCACACTCATCCTGGGTCCAGTCCCCCCACCTCTCTCTCCAGCAGGGCCCTGGGGGCCTTCATTATGTAAGAAAGACGTTACTGCAGAACAGAGGCGGGTAGATGACTCCGGCAGGCCCCTGCGTCAGCGCAGCGAGCGCAGACCTCCAGATCGCTCGCTCACACACTGGCAGGCATAAAAAGAGCCAGACATGTGAACGAGATCGTGCTGAAAAATTCAGACCTTTTCCAGGAAAAACCCCATAAAAAAAGAAAAAAAGACCCACAAAATCCTCAGACATCCTCCATCCTTCACGTCCATGTACCTACTCCAACAGTCCTCGTGGCCATCTTGAATAACGCTCTCTTGTGTCTTCCTCCTTGTTCCGTCTGTGAATCCAGCGGTCCCCTTCCCCCTGGCCCACCGGCTGACCATGAAGGAGGTGTTTGACTCGGAGGGCCGCCCGCGGGTGGACCTGCTCAAAGCTCACCTCACAAAGGAGGGCCGGCTGGAGGAGGCCGTGGCCCTGCGCATCATCGATGAGGGCGCCGCCATCCTGCGCCAGGAGCGCACCATGTTGGATATTGAGGCGCCAGTCACGGGTAAGGAGCTCCAGTCAGGACTGGGGAAGAGTAAAAACAGATCTGTGCAGCAGCAATGAGATGGTTGGTGTCAAAGAGCGAGCAGTTTATGAACTTTATCTGACATTAGTAGTTAGCTAGAAGATGTAGCTAGCATCATAAAAGGGACCGACTGGTGTGGTATAGTCTAAAAATTGACTTCTTTAAGCTTTACGTCATATTATCTTATGGCCTTGTCAAAATCCAACCTGGAGTGTCGCTTTGATTCTTTCATGCATGTTTAAGAAATCTTTTAATCTCCATGGCAACCATTCAGCTGTACAAAACGCCTGGGTGGACCGAGCTCTGCCTTCCAGGACCACGTTCCTCCTCGGAGCTGCAGTTTCCAAGCCTCCACCTGACAGGGCAGGCCTCCCCCACTGAGCTCCTTCAGACTAGCCAGCAGCAATTAGCACACCAGTTGGAACAGCTGAGCTCATTACAGGAGCTACTTCTCAGTGAAACGTTTGTAAAAATGTCAATGTGTTTAATAGAGGAGCCATGTAGTGATGACTTCCTGAAGGTGGAGTTTCAGAAAGAGCAGGAGAAATTGCAAATTCCAACAAAGTGACATTACTTTGCCAGTATTAGTATCGGTGAGGCTACATGCTTTCCAGGCAAAGAAATGCTATCCTAACGCGCGCTGACAGTGGAGACAGCTGAACATTCATGAGAGGTAAATATTCAGTGTGTCAGGTTGGCACTAGCTTGAATATGTATGAGCTGAAGATATTTATTTCCTGCTTTTATTTAGCACCCAAGTAAGATTTGGACTGACTAACTCTGGGTTTTAAACTCTAAACCTTTGACACTGAATCTGCTCCAATGCCATAACACCAATGTACTTGTGTAGGGGCTTGATTAGTGATTTAATTGTGATTGTTAGAAGAATCTGTTATATGCCGATGACAGGGTTGTTTCCTCTTGTGTTTGCCGTTGAGCCCCACATTATTCACAATCTGTTCTCTGTGACGTTTATCTGTCATTTAGACACTTGATGGCCTTTATTAAATGGAGTGCGGTTCAGTCCCACTTCGCTGAGTGAAGCAATGGATTTGGTCATCTGTGCATGTATTTCCCGGCCTTGCTGATGTTTTGAGTGGAGGATAATGACGTGGGAAGGACGATAGAGTGAGAGCGAAATATAAAAAAAAAAACGTCTTTCAGAAACAAACCACCCAGTCAGACTGAGACACTCACAACCTATTGACTCTGTTTGGTTAATGCACCTTTGCGTCTGCTCCAGCTTGTGTGTGTGTGTGTGTGTGTGTATGCAAATGTGAGCAGTGAGATAATTTTGCGTGGGCCGCTGTTGCCCACGCAGTGTGGGAACATCGCTCGGCTTTCACAGGTACAGATCCCCAGGGACGAGGACAGACAGACGGGCAGATGGAGAGACAGCCGATCATAAGCAGCTTAGTGCAGAGGTCCGCCAACCTTTTCGCTCCCGACGAGCGGCATATTGATTCCTACTGTCAGGTTCCTCCTCTTCCACATAGACTCTGATCCAGAAAGAAAGTTTTCCTTCCTGAGCCAGGAAAACGCAGATAAACTTTAGGTGCAGAGATTGGATCCGGTTAGATATTCGGAATGGTTGTGATAGTCAAGTAAGCTGAGGGCTGAAACTTGAACTGACAGGCTTTTGAAAAGCTTGTGAGAAGAGACTGGGGTAAAGTCTGAGGAGACCACACACAGGTCACTGCCGATTGCCAGGTCAAATGAAAGTAAAGCCTTTTGGAGCAGGAGCAGACATTAAAGTGGGAGACAGACAGACAGACAGACAGAGAGAAGGAAGAGGGCATCATAAAACGCTGAGGAGGGGAAATGTGACATCAACGAAAAGTGAAGGAAGAGACCAGACAGATGGCGATGGTGAGATTCTGCAGACAGACAGTCTTGAGGTCTTGAACATGTAAATCGATCTGCGTGCGCATTCCTCCGTCTGGAAAACGTCTTACACGTATTTATGCGAACAAGTTCTATGTTGTCATCTCAAAACCTTTTTTTTTTCTCCTCTAAAATGAAATTTGCTGTGAAATTGTTTTGCAAGTTCCACTATGGGTGCTAATATTTATTTATTCTCTAAGTCAGAAGTCTGCAACCTTCCAAAACGGCTCTTTAAAAATGCTGAAGAACAAACTTATGTTTCAATATAGACTGAATCACAAAATTTCGCTAGAGTAGTGTTTAATAAAACTTGAGCTAATTTGCGCTGAAGGGTGGCCCAAAATGTTAGTAGTTACATGTGCGAAGCCGAATATAATTGCACCAAAATATAGGTCTTCAAATTAGGACGCACTTTTCAGAATTATACTTGTGAATAAATGAAAGCTATGTGTCCTTTTCCTCTTAGTTCACAATTATCTGCTACTCTGTGGCATAAAGCCCCACTGAAACACAATGAAGTGTGCAGTAACACCACAAAATCTGGTTCAAATAGGTATGTACTTAGTCCAGGTACTTGTCCACTGATTCTTTATGTTTTGGGGAAATAGAAGCTTAATACAGACCAGTATTTCGACAACAAATGGGAAATATGATCCACCGTTTATTTGCAATTCAGTCTAAAGGTTTTTAAAATCCATAAATGAAGAAAACAAACACACCGTCATGCTTGATTTATCCTGTTTGTGAGTCCGATGAGTGACGTTTTCAGATCGGCAGTCGGGACAGATACGGTTTTGCTACTGCGGATGAAAGCCGGGCCATATGGAGCCGGCGAAGCAAAAACACTCCCACGTCTGTTAGCTGGATTGTTCACATGTGCCCACTGCTGTTTCCACAGTGTGTGGAGATATCCACGGCCAGTTCTTCGACCTGATGAAGCTTTTCGAAGTGGGAGGTTCTCCTGCCAACACGCGCTACCTCTTCCTTGGGGACTATGTGGACAGGGGCTACTTCAGTATTGAGGTGAGGAACGGTGCAGCGAAGAAAACACCCGGTTGAATCTGCTCTTTTTCGGGTGTGCGCTCAGTCAGAAACGCTCTTCGCTCGCTGTGCTGCAAACGCAGTGACCGTGCAGGAGAAACAGTGCTGGTGGTGTGCAGTCCCTGAGGTTTACTGTGTGGTATCCTGGGGGAACCTTAGCCCCCCTCATTGGCACAGTTTCAACACTGTGCTGCGTGTTATGCAACCAAGGGCGTAAATCCCATCTCATTATTGGGGGGGACCATAAACAGGAAAATTTCTTAAGACCAATTTTTTTTGGGGGGGTGGTGGGGGCGACAAAATTACAGAGAAATGTAACGTAAAATGTGGTTTAAAAAGCTTTTAAACCACATTCAAGCTTCAGGACCAGAAATGACTAGAAATGCATAACAAACGTGTTTTTTTCAGTAAGCAAATTATTGAGAAATAAAACAAAAATTCAAATGTTGCTTCTATATGAGTTTTGTTCAGTCTGACTGATCTAATCTCTGCTACACCTTCACAAAAATTTAAGGTTCTAAATAAAAAAAGGTTTAATTAGTAACTGCTCTTAATAAAATTCCTCATTAACATTGATTTATTGAAATGGCTCCCAATACAAGTTATGGGATATTTAAATTATAACTTAAGTTTCTTTATTTTTAAGCCTTTTTTAGTTTTGGCATGTCCTGGGTGACTGAGAACAAACAGGTAGATAGAAATTAATATCTGGAGGGTATTATAACCTAAATGTAACACTTAAAGCACCAGGGTTTATATAGGAAAATATTCAGATTTTATTTTGTGGTTTTAAAGGCTCTAAGTTGAAGACAGTGAGAAATAAAAGCAACTTTCTGTTTTTCCTATCTGTTCTCGGCTCCCACAGAGCTGGGTCCACTTGCTCAGCCCCTCCCTCCCGTTTCAAACTCTTCTAACTAACTAAAAGTTAAAGAGCTAAATATGAATGAGATGTTTGCTACCTTTAACAAAAAAGCTTAGGTCTATGAAAGGAGTAGTAATGAAATGAAATGAAAGTAATGAAATAATGAACTGCAGTCTGATTTTTATTGTTAATGTGTTTCTTCTTATTGGGCAGTGAATGTAAATAAAAGGTGTTACATGTCTTTTGTTTTAAGTATTTACTTACTGGAGGGTTTTATGTTTGTGCTGCAGCTAGTTCCTCACTTCAGCTCTACGGCGCCTGTACTGATCAGCTGCTGTTTCTCTAGTCTGTTTGCATCTTCCGTGGTCGCGCTCGCATTTATGGTGTGTTCACATCTGATAGTCTGGTAGACTCGGTTAGGCTGGGGACCAAATTTGCAACATTTATTCCATTTTCTGCAGGTGCGGTTCTCTTTTACACTGTACCAACCCAACCCGAATGAAACCCTTCGAAAAAACCTGTTCCCCCCCTCACCTGTGGAGGCGCTGCACCAAGAACCACTGAAGGAAATGACACACAAACCTCTGAAGACATTGAGCGCAACTTCCTTCTTCACAAAATGGAAACAAAAATAGAGTAGGTTTTCTCTTTTGCCTAGAAAATTCAGCGAGGTGTGAATGTGCACACTGTGGTGTGGACCAAAAGAGCAAACTCTGGTCCACCTAAAAACCTCTTGGTTCGGTTGAAGTGAACTCTGATGTGCTTCGAATGCATATGTGGACTAAAGCAGATCGTAGACCTCTCCAGGAAGCGAACTATAGTGCAGGGCATTCTGGGTAAAAGCAACCAAAACAAATGTGAGAGCCTTGCATTAGGGGGGAAAATGGCTAGAGGTCTTTTACCAAAGACAAAAGAGAAAACCTGCTCTATTTTTGTTTACATTTCATGAAGAGGGAAGTTGCGCTCAGTGTCTTCTTCTGAGGTTTGTGTGTCATTTCCTTCAGTGGTTCTTGGTGCAGCGCCCCCAAAGGTGAGGGGGGGAACAGGTTTTTTGAGGGTTTCATTCGTTTGACTTGGAGCAGTGTGAAAGAGAACCGCACCTGCTGAAAATGGAACAAATGTTGCAAATTTGGTCCCCAGTCTAACTGAGTCTATTGGCCCATGAAATGTGAACACACCATAAATGCGAGTGGCACGCAAAAGAAATGCAACCTATCAGCTTTGACTAGGCTGGTTTTAGGACATCCAGTTCATCAAAAACTGTGTATTTTTCCACCACTTTGGTGGAAATGAGCACCAGATCTCCAATGTGACTCAAATCCACAATCTGCAAGCCTGTTGAGCAACAATGGAGTATGACATGGAGAGCGTTTGGAGCCGAGGGAGCGATATTTAGGCCACCTTGTTAACACTTTCCAAGGGCACCGAGGCGAGGGACTTAATGTAGAGCAGGGACGACACTGTGTGAAGGTGAGAGAAGATCCTCTGAGTCATTTGTGGGGCCGGCTAAGCAAGAGAACCGGAGGAAAGAAAAGAAAGAATGAAAGAAAAAAGAAAGAAAGAGAATGCACCGGGTCGGCGAAGATGTCACGTGTAGCTGCGGCCATTTTCTTCATATTAATTTTCTCCCGTTAACCTAATGAGCGCAGTCTGATTCGGGTCGATTCTTGTCAAAGAGGTCTGTTTGCGTCTATCTTTGGGCCCGGGGAAGGATCGGCTCGCCTCCGGCTCGGTTAATTACGGCAGTATGGCTTGCTCATTCAGGAGAGGAAATCCTTGCAACAGCTCAGTTGTGATTCCGCGCTGAGCTCCGAGTTTCTAGTCCGGGTTTAATGATGGGAAGAGAAAGGCTCAGACTCTGCCTCATGCAATTAGCCTTTGTAGCAAGACTTGTTTTTACTGAACATTTCCTTAAAGATACGGAGCAAGAAATTGCTTAGCTTAGCATGAATAGAGACGGGAGCCCGTTACGCCTGTTAGCATGGTTATCTACATGGTTATCTAACATTTTAACAATTACTTCATAAGTTTTGGACATGCAGTGATGATCAGAGACTTGCATTAATGCCATATTAATTGTTATTATACAATTAAGCCATCCTGTTTTGAGCTTGTTGACAATATCACTACTAAACATCTCCAATGAAATTGAAAAAAAGTAATTTGGTGCTGAAGTTTCTTTCATAAGTCCAGCTGGACATCTGACCACTCATCACAATTTCCACAACAGATTCAAATTGGTTGGTTTTCTAGCATAAACCCGTCTTTTAACCATATTCCAGAAACATCTGACAGAGCTTTATTTCTGCTTAACGCTGGTCTGATTTCGCCAATCCAAAGCCAGTATTGGTGTCTGTGTGACATATCGTTGCTCTGTTCGAACAGCCAGTTGTGTCAAAGTTTCACTCATCTGTCCCCAACGGTTATCTGAGAAGAGAAGAAACTGGAAAATTCAAGAGCAAATCAGGAACAACCAGTGCTTAAATCCATTATAAACTGGAATACGCTGGAATGAACCAAATATCTAAGTTTCTACTCAGTCTGCCACCAGGTTGTGAGGGAGCTTCGGCTGAGTTCAAGTAGGGTTGACAGGAATTGGAAATTAGCTTATGTGCTATAATGCTTAAAGACAAGGCCTCTGGTTTGCACCAATGTGTTTGTGTTGTCCACATTGAATAAGTATATTCAGAATAAATTTAAAACGTGTTTATTATCATTTGTTTGTCTACATTTTGGTTGCATAGGACCCTAAACCAAACACAGCTGAATGTCCCAAGCAGAACCTGATCCTTCTGGAAAGGCCTTGACCAAAACCCTAATGACATCTTAAAAGTCAAGAAACCAACCAATTAAAAAAAACAACTCTTTCTGATGAAAGGAGTGGTAAAGTATTCATCCAGAACTAAAAGAAGAACTTTATTGATGGCTGCAAAACTCTGTAGTTTCTTTTCAACTTGTTAAGGAACATTTAACCAAAGATTAGTGAGGGTGTCCATCTTTAGGCTTATATGTACTTTGACTCCATGTGGAGTGGGAATGGAAACATTTTTAATATGACTTATCCATCACTGTTTGTCTTTTGTTCAAGGTGAAGGTGGTTGTAGCTGCAGAGCCGTTGTACTTCTAATGTCTGTCTTTTCTCTCCTGAACCTTTCAGTGTGTGCTCTACCTGTGGTCACTGAAAATCCTCTACCCAAAGACGCTCTTTCTTCTACGAGGAAACCATGAATGTAGACATCTGACAGAATATTTTACCTTCAAACAAGAATGTGAGTTTTGTCACTCTTTGCCCTCCTAATATAACACGCTCTTTCCGCCTGTGCGACATCGTCTCTCTGGCATGCAAAGCTTAAGTTATTTTAGATGTTTGCCTCTTTTTTTCCCCCCTTTCTTTTTCCAACAAGAATACTGGGAACTATGTTTTATTAATGTATATGTAGACAATACAAGACTCCAGCTGGAGCCTAGGAGAAAAGAAGTCAGCATGTTCTTCACTAGTGCGGACGACGCCACAACAGCGACGGTTTCAGAGAATTGTTGGTGTTTTAAGAGAAGACGACAGATGAATTTTAGATGAAATGAGAGCAAAAGAGGACCAAACAAATACTACCGAGGGAGAACTAGCTATGATGATGGATAAAGGGAGTAGGGATGAAGAAAGTGGCAGAAATGATGGATGAAAGAAGTAGATTTGAGGGAGAAAGGATAATTATGGATGCACAAAGGAGGGATGAAGGTGAAAGGAAAATGAGGTAGTGGTGAGGATGAAGAAGGTAGGGATGAGGAACAAAGAAAGTAGGAATGAGGGATGAAGTAGTTAGACATAACTACTTCAAGGTAGTGTTGGTAGAGTTGGGGTTGAAGGATGGTACGGATGAGGTTTGGAGTAGGTAAGGCTGAAGCCACAGGCCATGAAAGCGACACAGCAAACATGGCAAAAACCTACATGACAAAATCAAAGTGTGGGGAAGTTGCTCAGGGTTAACGGGAATGAGGATGGATGGAGCTAAATATAGGACAACAATGGAAGAAAAACTGTTAGAGTCTTGAGAACAAAGCAGATGTTCACATTTCAGCAGGACAACCCTAAACCCATATCCTCAGGTTCACTGGAATGGTTTAGAACAAAGCAGCATCTTGTGTTAGAATGGCCCAGTCAAAGTCCAGACTTACATCTAATTGAATATCTGTGGAAAGGCTTAAATACTTGTGCTCAAAGTTGCTTTCTGTCTAATCTAACTGAGATTGAGCTACTCTACAAATAAGAAAGAGAGAACATTTCAGTCTATATGTGCAAAACTGGCAGTCAGAACCCAAAAAGAGTTGGGGGTTGAATTGACGGTGGTTTAATATAATGCTGTGTTCCAGTTGTACTCAGAAATGGAAAATTTCAACCTCCCAGTTGGAAAAATAACCTCGAATATCCTCCAAAGTCAGATTTCCCACCGAAAAACTGGGAGCAACTTCGATTGCCTCCAGTTACGAGTCTTAAGGCGGAACTTTATGTTTCAATATGGCCGCTCCTCGCATTAACAGTAATAAACTGTAGTGGAAAAATCTTTTATTTTACAAGACACACAGGTATGAGTGCGTCTAATATTGATCATACATGCAACGCCTGAAATTCTAAAAGGAGCCAATCAAAGTGGTGTTTGTTTACAGAAAGTTTAAAACTGTTTATGGGCGTTGCCATATCGAAATCCCTACTTCTAAACTAAATACCTCGGGTCTGACGCCAAACCCAACTCAGAGTTCCCACTTCCCAGGTAACTTGAATGCAGCATAATGCCCTCCAACAGATTATTTTGTCGTTTGTGGTCGTAACGACAAAATGTGGTGCTGTGTGGTGTTGGATAATGACAGCCAGGCTGCTTCATACTTGGTTGATTCTCTGTCTTGGCCTTTCAAATATTACAAATGAAAACCACAACATGATCATCCGGATATTTTCTGCTTCCAGTTGAATCTCCTCTCCTCCTCATCTCAACCTTTCCTCTCTTTCTGCTCCTGCTGTTGGGAATTTGTGTCCCTCCTTTCCCACACCACCCCGTCTCTGTCCATGCATCTCTCCTCAATCTTTTCCTCCCTCCGCGTTTCGGCATCCTGTCCGAGTGTGGGTGATTAGAGGCGAATTAATTTGGCCCTTAATGATTGGCTCAGGGACTTGCTCCTCTGTGTCTGATTGGCCAAGGGACGAGGAAGCTAATTTCCCTTGGTGCTCGTGGCGAATAGTGTTTGCCCTCAATTACCATCTGCTATGTGTGTGAGCACGCGTGTTTGTGTGTGTGCCCGAGCGCCGTGGCTGCGCACGCACGCATACGTCTTCATAAATGTTTGAGTGCGTGGAACGAGCTGACAACTGGTGGACTGGCAATAACGAGCTCTTGCTCTACACCAGGCAGATGGAGGGCATGACAAACGCACTCCTCGCTGAAATGCCGGCTATTGGTACCCTGAAATATTAACGTTTTCCTTCCCTTCTCCGTCACCGTTTCTGCTTCCATCTCTCCTCCTCTGCTTGAAATTAGTTTCCTCGCTTTGTTGCCTCCCTTCTTTAAAAATCCACCATTTTATCTTTACTTATCTGCGTTCTCTGATCTATTTTCGGCTGTGTTTTAATCCCTTTTTGTGTCAAATAGATTGTTACAGCCTCTTGTAAAATATTCTTAGAAAGATACTGTGTGGAGTAGTGTTTGTTTTTGTTGCTGCTTCAAGCTTTTATTTGTGCCAGAAATGTTTTTCTGTAGCGAGTTTGAATATATACACAGCCTTGTAAAAGTATTCATAGTCCAAAAATGTTAACATTACAGCCCCAGAATTCAATGTGTTTTCTCTTGGGATTTTATTTGAGGAACAAACACAAAGAACAGTGTGAATTTTTAGTGGAAGGACAAAATTAAAGGTTTGTAAGAACAAAATCTAAAAAAAAAATGTGGCATGTATTTATATTCTCAGTTAAATGTTGCTCTGGACTTTGACTGGGCCATTAAAACAAGTGAAAATCTTCCATTTTGTTCTGATTTTGCATATTAAATTTGACTATTTACAAAACAGATGACTAATGTAGGAAAATAGATGCACTGCATATTTTCAAATCATTTTTGTTACCCCTCTATTACATTCATCCCACTTCACAGCAACACACTACTTAAGAGTATTTTTGTATTTGAAAAGGTCTAAGAAGTGCAAATAATTTTGCGACACATTATGTCTTTATCTAACTGTTATTCTAGCTAAATGAATACAAATGTACTAACGCTGAGAACAGCCGCACAGACTTCTGCCAGAAATAACCTTTTAGTCAGAGAGTAAAAACGGTGTAAATTTGTTAACGTGTTGGCTGTTCGAAGTGTTGTCTGTCAACGTGCAAATAAGTGTGTGTTTGTCCCGAATGCTGAAATGTCCCTTTACTCCTCTGACCACCAGGTAAGATCAAGTACTCAGAACAGGTGTACGATTCCTGCATGGAGGCGTTTGACTGCCTTCCCCTGGCGGCACTGATGAACCAGCAGTTTCTCTGTGTCCATGGGGGGCTTTCGCCCGAAATCCACACACTGGACGACATCAAGAAGGTTCGACAGAAACCAAACCCCCCCCCCCCCCCACACACACACACACACCTATGTTTGCGTTGCTACTGTTGAGAATTAAGATATTTTCTACCTGTTGCTCGTTGTTATCTCGTCTCCCCAGGTCCGTTAATGTCATGTGTAGAAGTGAAACCACAAAACTGATTCCTGAACCACACAGAGCTCTCCTGACCTCTGACCCAGGGCTTCAAACAGCAGATTTTGATTTTCAAAATTTGTACACGTTTCATATAATATCTTCAAACTCTTGGACATTGTTTTGCTTATTTAACTTCTGACCGGAGCTTTGGACGTCTGGATGCTCTCTGCACACGGCCACCAGGGGCCCCCAAGAGCATTTTATTTGTTTTCTTTTTAAACAAATAAAAAGAAAACAAACATTTCTACATAAGTTATTTCTAATTTATGTAGAAATAGTTATTTCTACATAAATTATCAAATACATGTTATTGTAATAGCAAATCACTTCATACTGAAATTGTGTGTTTTTGATATTATAATGACATAGAAATTATTACCCTGTAATGCTTGGATTGCTTATCCCTTGGGCCGGCCCTGCAGATAAATTCCTGGTTTCTTTAAAATTAGTAAGAATTATGAATCTGCCTGACCTACGTGCGTTAATATGAGTCCATGTGGTTGACCGTCGCTGCAGCTGGCTGACAGTGTGGAGTCAGAAACCTGGCTATGAGGAGTCAACATGCCAACGGCTCTCAGGTTTCCTGCCCTTCATGGCTCGGCGCTCTCTGTTCGCTCTCAGTGCAAAGCCCACATGGATGCTACTATCAGGGTTAATGGAACATGATGAGCTCAATGAAAACGCACCTGCAGGCAGCCACAAACCTGCAGCAACTTTTTATGAATGCCTTAAAAAAACAAAAACAATAGTAATAAAAAAAGAATTATTGGATAACGCTGGAGCGAGGAGAGAAACCGTAGCAGCAATATGTACAGTTCCCAGAAGCCACGGCATACAAAGAAACACACACTTCCTCCTCTAATGGCAGTGTTTCCATGGTGAATCTGCTGGTGTGACATCTTCTCCCTCCTGTGTGGTGAGGGTTGCCATGGAGATGCTCCGCTCTTGACGGTGTGTGTGTTTGTGTGTTTATTTTACTTTATTTTTTTCGACCGTGTTTTGTGCCCTCGTTCCGCTCTGATTTATACTATATGTGCTCTGTTGCGGTTATGTGACTGTAAGACGGGTTTGTAGCGCATAAACAGCATTTTTCAGCTCATGTTTCTGAGGTTTTTATTTTAACATTCAAGGTGAGAATTTGTGTCTCTGTACGCTTACGTGTGTGTGTGTGTGTGTGTCCGTGTCCCAGTTGGACCGATTCAAGGAGCCCCCGGCGTTTGGGCCCATGTGCGACTTGCTGTGGTCGGACCCCCTGGAAGACTTTGGCAACGAGAAGACCCAGGAGTATTTTGGCCACAACACAGTCAGAGGATGCTCCTACTTCTACAGGTACAAAAACACAGAGCCAGATCTCACACCAACACAAGCAACATTCAAAAATAAAGGGTTCAGAAAATGTTTTCTGTCAAAACTTGACCTTCTTTTAACAGTGAACAAAGAAAACTGCACTTTTCTTCTATACATCTAGCATGGAGTAGTGAACCCCCTCCCCTACACGTTGCTGTACGCTGTCAGTCAGCTGTCAATCCCATGTGTCAGCTACCATTGGTGGGACCTCATAATTTTGTGTTAGCATGTCTGACAGTTTGTATAGCACCTTCCAAAGACAAAATCACAAGTCAAATCAAGATCTAAAACCTGTCTGTATGAATGAACAGCGTTTTAAAATAATCAGTGAAATGTATCCGCAATGGGTAATATCAGCTTAGCTTGTTAGTAGAGTTTAGATTTATGACCCGAGCCCAATGCACATCCCAGATCATTCGCACTTGACCCACCGTGCGATTACAAGTAGCAAAATGGAGCTAGAAGATGTTAAACCAAAGCTAAAAACTGACGAGGTTACACTGCTTACTCAAATTAGGATCTAAAAACAAAATAAGTAAATCTTAATTAGAATATGTGATATTTACTTCAGGCTCAAACCTATAACTCAACTTAATCAGTCGGGTTGGATCGGCTTCGGACATGACGCCTATACAACTCCCTCACTCTGCTCCTTCAGACTAGCCAGCATCAATTAGCAAAGCCCTGGTAAAACTGAGCATCATTTGAGCTCATTATAGGAGCTACTTCTGAGAGAAACGCTGGTAAAAACATTAAAGCGTTGACAGAGCAGCCATGTTGTGATGACTTCCTGAAGGCGGAGTTTCAGAAAGAGCAGGAGCTTCTTAAAGAGACAGGGACTCAATTTCAAAGCATTAAATTAGGAAGTAACTTTTCTCTTAATGCATATTTAATACAACATTTTCATAACAACCGACGGTAACAGAGTTACTTGATTGGCAGAATATACCTGTAAAATACATGACACTGGCCCTTTAATACTCTCATAGTCACCAGCCTTTTCTGCTGCTCCCAAACTCCCTCCAATAAAACTGAATATTCCTTACGAGCTCTGGCAGTTTCAGTCCATTTGAACAAGAGAGAGCAGTCCGTTAGCCTCCTTATGAAGCTCACGGATATAAACTAACCTGATGTTCAAACAGGCCTGGGGAAATGCAATATACAGGCATACAAAGCCACTCTGCAGGAGCAATGTCATTAAGGCGAGCAGTCGAAACAGAGATGGATGACTTTCTCTGGCCTCACTCGGTGCGTTTCAATTATCCGGGCGCCTCGTGGGCGCGCGGCGCAGGTGAGCCGAGCTGATCAACTATCAGGAAGCTAACTAAATCAGGAAGCTAATAAGCTTCAGGTAGACTTTGGGGCTGTTATTTTTGGGATGTGACACAGAAAGAAGAGTTCAATCACATCCGAGGTTCACTTAGTAATTTCAGGGATTTGTAGCAGAGAGAAGGAAAGAAAAATACAAAAAACAAATAAGAAAAATAAAAAATACGGCCAATGCGAAGGGCACGCGAGCAAACACACCAAGAGGTTTGCCAGCGCGTGCATGCAGTTCAGCTTCAGCATAAAAAGATTTCCCACAATCCCCGGGGAGACTGCACGGTTCTGTTGCCATGACGACCGGCTACTCCTGCGAGAGATGGAGGGATTTTAAGATACGGAGAGGGAAACCAGGGAGGGAGAGGTGGAGAGACGGAGGCCGAGGCGGCGGCGTGGACACGCGTCCTGCTCGTTTTCCAGGTTTAGGAGACACAGCAGCCGTAAAACAACCAGGCACCCACAGCACAGCGGCAGCCATGAGCCGACCTCTCACTGACGCCCCCTGCTGGCCGCATTGCGGCCATAACAGCGCTTCTTTAAGGATATTTTTCGTTTCTTCCTAATTCTGTCGTCTTTTTCTCCAGTTATCCTGCAGTGTGTGAGTTCCTACAGACCAACAACCTGCTGTCCATCATCAGAGCGCATGAAGCTCAGGATGCCGGGTGAGTCGGTTACCATCAGATTACAAAATTATTTAACCTGTTGGTTTGACATTCAGGAACCTTTTTCTCAAGTCAAGTTTATTTGTGTTGGACATTTCAACAACCAGGTAGTTCAAAGTGCTTTACATCATACAAACATAATCCTTCATTTTGCCTGTTTTTGTTCGTGATCGGACATTTAGCTGAGAGTCAGCTAGTATAACACCACAATAATTACATTTTTTTCCAACTTTTTTTTTTAAACATTATTATCTATGAAAAAGTAATGTAACTTAAATATTTAGATTTTTTTATTGACATCCATATATTTATTAGTAACAAAGAACTTGTGTTACATCCAGGATAAGCTCCAACAAACTCCACGGACATACATAACTACAAGTACAGACACTGCTTTTATTCAAAGTCTATGCTTTTTATTGGGACTAAGCTATGATTTTTGCAAACACTGAAGTCTTTGCTCAGTGCAGCACCTGTCTCTTTTTTTATTTTTGTTGCTGCCTACCTGTCTTACTTTGAGCCAGTCTCTGCCTGGTTGCAGAGACCTCTGAAGCAACCCCTCCGTCTCCATCTGCAGCTCAGCGTCTCATTTGAATAGCGCTAACGTGGGCGACTTGTTTGCCTCTCTCCGCTCAGATATCGCATGTACAGGAAGAGTCAGACGACGGGCTTCCCCTCCCTCATCACCATCTTCTCTGCTCCCAACTACCTGGACGTCTACAACAACAAAGGTGTGGCGCAGACGCAGGGCTGTGGAAATGTTTTTGTGCTCCATAAAATTACTCACATTTTTGTCATGTGACAATCTCAAACCTCGAGGTGTTTTCATCAGCATTGATGGTTTGTGGTTTTTGAAATGTAGTTATGGGCAAAAGGGCTTAAACTCCATTTTTTTTCCCATACCTGAACCAATTTTAGATTGTAATAATTTTTTTTTTTTTTTTACTAAAAAGACTTTACAAGACACAGAAAATATTTTCATAAAGTGACTTTTACTCCAATCACTCCTTCTGAGTTGTACGGTGGAGTGTCATGGGTCAGGCTATAAGGACTTTTGTTTAATTATGAGAATGTAGTCATAATATTAGTAGAAAATATGAAATTTTACCAGAAAAAATGTCTTAATATTCCAAGAAAAAAGTTGTTTTAATGAGAAAAAGTCGTAGAGTTATCAGGATCTGACATGAGCATCTCAGTCTGTGATTCTTTCTTCTAAATAAACTCAGCTGTTTTCATGATCGTTTCAAAATTCGGGTATTACAGGTTTATTTTATACATGTATTTGAAACAGAGTCAGAGTTTCAGTTGTTTTAACCATTCTTCTAAAGTTTTGGTAATAATTTTGTGTGTGTGTGTGTGTGTGTGTGTGTGTGTGTAGCGGCAGTGTTAAAGTATGAGAACAATGTGATGAACATCCGTCAGTTCAACTGCTCTCCACATCCCTACTGGCTGCCCAACTTCATGGATGTCTTCACGTGGTCACTGCCTTTCGTAGGAGAAAAAGGTACCAAGCGTAAACCGTCCATCCAGATGGACACACTGCATGACCTCTGACCTATCAATATTGAATAAATAATAATGTTATCTGCAGACACATTGACATTTTATCACCCAAATATTTTCAAACTGCCCCTCGGTCAGCTAATCTCCACCGAGGCCATGAAGAAAAGGCACAAATCAGAGTGTAAGTCACTGATCGCAGTGTCAGTCTTAACTTATGCTATGAGTTATTGGTAAAAGTATGACAACAAGGAAACGTTATGTTGTCAAGTAGACAAAAACCAGCCTTGAAACCACACATAAATATCTAATTTACGTAATTTGTTTAGTGTTTGAATGGGAAACAATAAGTCATGCTGTATTCACAGCATTTTATTATAGAAAAAAAAGCATAACAATGTTTCTATTTTTAAAACTATTTTATAATTTCTGGGTCCAGTTAGATTCAGTTAAAG
The DNA here is from genome assembly GCA_903066815.1 of Brachyrhaphis roseni. Lineage (NCBI taxonomy): Eukaryota > Metazoa > Chordata > Actinopteri > Cyprinodontiformes > Poeciliidae > Brachyrhaphis > Brachyrhaphis roseni. The sequence continues at coordinate 26,703 of CAEFZY010042914.1, forward strand.
AGACAGTTATGAATGTACATGTTTTGGGGTTTTTTTTAAGAAATTTATTACTGCCACAAATTTAGCTACTTAAAAACCCATTTGTGCCCGCCCTCTGTAATTACCCTGCAGGAGTCGAGTCCGGCCACATGGTGGCGCCACAGTAAGGAAAACGGAGGAGGAAAAAGCTCAAAAGATTTTGTGCCTCCTCTGGTTTTCTGAACTTATAAATCCTGCTGAAATCTTTCTGCAGTCAAATGATGCTGTGTATAAAAAATAAGGATCACATTAGAGCCGAACTATTTCCCTCACAATACATTGAAAGTCCTAAAGGAGCTCCTTCTTTCTGATGTGTAGCTTTGTTTTGATCGATTTGACAGAATAATTAAAACGCGTTTCTCTGTTTGCGACAGTGACGGAGATGCTGGTCAACGTTTTGAGTATCTGCTCAGATGATGAACTCATGAACGACGGAGAGGAAATCTATGACGGTGAGACAGAATAAACCTTTTTATTGTAAACACAATTGTTTTGATATATTAAGACTAAATTTCTCTGTTGGTTTTACAGCCAGTGCAGCTGCAGCGAGGAAAGAGGTTATCAAAAACAAGATCCGGGCCATCGGGAAGATGGCTAAGATGTTCTCCGTGTTACGGTGGGTCGAGTTTCTGACACACTACATGACACCCGTCTGGCCGAACGCCTACCTTTAAAAATAATAAGTCTATTGATTCTGATTGTGGCTGTCAGCAAACTTCTTTTTGTCTGGAAAATTTAGCGACAAAGTTGCTAAGCTGGCAACACTTGAGTGACTATTATGACCAGAGAACATACAGACGTGACCTGGTGGAAGGGTCTGTCAGTCAGGTCTCTCTCTCAGGCAGAGCAAAAAAAGAACAGTGACTGACATTTAGACTTTTGTGAATGTATATAAGATAGATTGATTTCTCGTGCAAGTATTGGCCGATTGGTGATTTCCCAAAATTGAGAAAATCTGGGCGATTTATTGGTGCAGGCTTGTACAAAATCCAATTATCTGTATGTCTGTGTGTGTACAGATGTCTTAAGCTGCTTTTTCCTTCCTAATCTTTTGCAGAAGTCAGCTGTCATCGCTTCCTTTTATTTGCAAATCACATCTTTGAGTTCTGCTTTTTAAATCTGTGACTGTGTTTTTGCAGGTGTGCTGCGTGAGGAAGTGTGCAGTTCTCTGAAGTTCTCTTCCGATAACCCGTTTCTCCTTTTTTCCTCCTCGCTCGCATCCGTCCTCTGCAGGGAGGAGAGTGAGAACGTTCTGACCCTGAAGGGACTGACTCCTACCGGCATGCTGCCCAGTGGGGTCCTGTCCGGGGGCAAGCAGACCCTGCAAAGTGGTGAGCGCTTCACAAACAAACAGCCCGACACGCACATATACAGAACCTCACAAACGTGTTCACGCCTCTGGAAGGGTTGCATATTTTTGTCACATTACAGCCACAAACGTCAATGCATTTTGTTTGGGATTTAATCTGAGAGACCAACAGAAAATAGTGCAAATTTGTGAAGAGGAAAATAAGTATTTATAGTTTCCAAAAAATCTCTGTCAGAAAACCTGTTGGAGGCTGCAAAGGACCTGATACTGAAAAGATTCACCCTCCATCCGATCTGACTCAGCTTTGAGTTATTTAGCAAAAAAATCACTCGCTAGAAATGCAGAGCTGGCAGAGACACTGTCACAGCCTCTACAAAGAGTTGACTCATTTTTATTTTATTTAATATTAAAGCTGCAGTATACAACTTTTATAAGAGATGTATACATATATTTGACATATTTGTTGAAACTGTCATTTTGTGGTGAAAGTGTGATATGAGAGATAATCTGTGAAAAAAAAAAGAGCTCCTTTGCCTTCTTCCACTGCTAACTAGAAACAACCAATCAGAGCCAGGAGGCGGGTGATAGTGCTGTCAATTATGCTTGCATATGCGCTACTCATTCCCTCTTCCCCCCTCCCTCCATTAGTCTCTGCTAAGCTACAGCTTCCTCCTGACAGCAGAGTCTGCCATGAAAGCTAAGGCTAGTTAGCATGGCCACCGAGATCGGCAGATAGACGGGTTTCCTGTAGCAGTAAGTTGTTTCTCCGCCTTTAGTACATTGAGCATTGCATGCACAAGGATGATTTTCAGCATTAAGACCCTCCTCATGGCTCTGATTAGTTGTTTTTGGTCAGGAGCGATGCATTTCTGTAGACGGCAATAGTAGCTCAGGGAGAAGGCAGAGGAACTCAATTTTTTCAGATTATCTCATGTCTCATACTATTCTCTCATGTCATAGCGACAGTTTTAACAAATATAAAAATCATGTTTTTTGTAAAAGTTACACAATGTAGCTTTAAACTCAATATTATTTTCATTCCTCTTCACAAATATTCACTTTTTTCTGTTGGTCTCTCACACAAAATCCCAATAAGACGCGTTGAAACTTGCGACAAAATGTGAAACTCTTCAAGAGGTGTGAACACGTTTGTGGCCGACACTTCCAGAGACTGTGTTTGCTGTGCACTGATGGTACAAAGACACTCCACAGGTTTTACTCTGAACCTTCAGAAACAAACGTTGAGGAAAAAGAACAACCTCCCAACACATTGACCAGCTTCATCCTCCAGCCCCCCACTCTTCTCCTCCTTTCCAGCTCTTTCTTTGCTCTCATCTTTTCGCCTCACTGACTCTCTCACTCTCACCACCTCACCTCACAGCGCCAAGGATACAAACAGCCTGTGTGAGTGTGTGTGAGCGTGAACATGGATAACCCCCAGCGCAGACGCGAGTCAGAACAGGACAGAACATGGGCGGTGTTGATTTGAAAAAGAAAGTGTAAACGGCGACAGAACCGACACAAATGTGTGTGAGTGAGTGTGTGTGAGAGAGAGAGAGACAGAAAGCTAGCTAGAGAGCTAACTCAAGCTGCTGCTAACACCAGCTGCTCTCTAAAGCCGAAGCGGCCATGATAATGCTCTGAGGGCTTCGCATGTTTAAAGCCTGAAACATGCCTCTGACGCTGTCACTTTAAGAACTGTGGACGTTACGTGGGTAATTAGTTTTAATTCATTTTAATATGCTTGTTCTTTTTAGGTTGACTTGTGTATGAATTCCCTCTTCAGTGTTTATGCAGTTCTAAATATGTTTATTTTTAACAAACAAACAAAAAAAAAAGACTTGATTAAAAAGATGCGCACTCAAAAACAAATAATTTGTTGGATGGACTCTTAAAAAAAGATTAATTTCCAAACAACTATTTGATTCGGATTCATAATAAATAAACTATGTTGTAGATTATTATGTCAGCAATGGGTTTAAGGTTGGAAAGTGTCCATCTTTACCCTTTAACTCTTTGTAAAATTATATCAAACTCTGGCAGATATAATTAGTGAGATAGAAACAAATGCAATTATCATTTAAAACAAAGACAAAAACGCATCTTACAGTAGGGGTTAGCATTATTAGCATAGCTAGATTAGCATAGCTAGCATTACTAAAACAGGAGTACATGTGTTTCCAAGTGGTCCTTTCCTGAACTTTAAGTTTCTAACGCCTGGTTCACATGGCAAGATTTGAAAATGCTCAAATTTTCTAAACCTGAGAACCCGCCCACATTACGATTAAGAAAAGTCATAGATATAACAGGTTTGATCAAATTCAACACACCAGACAGACAGATTTTACTCATGAACATTGAGATGTCAGATGGAAAATCTCGCAAAATTTCTGGAGACCAAACATGAGTTCAGAGTATAGAAATGTGTAAGAAGCAATGCTGATAGTTTGGGGTCTATTTTTAGCAGATAAAAACACAACACAAAGACACGACTCTGATGTCCACCAGACTTTCTGGTGCGCCACTTTGGATTCCCCTTCATGTTTCTGGCTTTCTGATTGGATACACGTCACAGTCAACAGGCTCATTCGTCCTTGGAGAATGCCTGTCCTAGCAGACCAAATCAGTCTCAACACACCACACACAGCAGGAATAGCTCTTAAGATTATATTTAAATACATTGCAATAATCTCAATAATAATCAAATCATATTTAAGATTCTCATAAAGGGAGTTTGGAAGAAAGATCGATATAATTTATCTTGCAATGTGAACCAGGCAAAAGGGATAATTGACATTTCCAAGTCTGTATGTTCTTTAGCATACAGAAACAGTTCAAAAGGAAAAAATATACTTTATTGAAATACGTTCAGCCTTAATGTTATCTGCTGAAAATCTTGCTCTCTTGCGGCGTGAGTGTTTCATCAGACTTCATTTAAAAAAAAAACCTAACTGATTCTGGAAATAGCTACGTTTGACTTCATTCATCCACAGAACAGAGTTATTGTCGCTTCAGTGTAAGCTGGTGCATTCACTGACTTAAATAAGATTGGACATTTTAAAATTTTTAGTCTCTGGTCAATCTGCTTCCTGGTGTGTTTCTAACACTAATAGTTTTTGTAACCTCAACCCTTAAAGTGATGATCTCTTACAATATCATAAAATTGATCTATTTTCTATATTGATTCAACAAATTATTTTGTAAGCGTGAGATTAGCATACCACCAGTAACAGTAAGTGATTTAACAAACCCAGTGTAGCTGTTTTTTTGAGTGTAGTTGTGGTCTCTTCTACAGTCTTTTTGTGCCCTGAGGCAAATATTTAAATCCACAAAAGCATGTTTCAGCCTTCACCTCGTTTTCCTTCTCCTCCTTCTTTCTTTGTTTGCCATCTTCTCCTCTGGATTCTGTCTTCTCTCTTTCTCTTCCTGTCATTCCTTCTCTCTCTTTTTTTGCCATCCTTCAGCTACCATTGAGGCCATTGAAGCTATCGAGACAGTTAAGGACGCTGAAGGTAAAATCACTCTCATTTCACTGTGCGCGCTCAGCCGCCACTGCCTGTGAGGTCATAGATCTCCTTTACCCACAATGCACCCTGCTCTTTTAACCACATCGCCTCTCAATACTAAAGCCTGAAACCGCTTCATGCTCTGAGGCCTCTATGCAAACACACGCGTGTTTTTCCTTCTCCTGGGAACGCCGCATTGCCTCCACTAAACACACAAACATCTTTACATCGTCTTCAGATGCAGCTCTCAACACAAGACACGTTTTCCATGTGGTCACGGTTACTCTGATGTCTCAATGTCTGTCTTTTCCTGATGTTTGAGGGATTATTTAGGTCTGTATGCAACAAATCTGTCTTCTTACAAGCAGAACATGAGTTACTTGTGATCGTAATAGAAAGATAAGTAGGATTTTAGGAGGAAGGTTAGCCAACTTTACAAGGTTGAATCCCAGCTTTTCAGCAGCTGGTCAGATAATGACCAATGTGCAGAAAGGCCTCTACACCTATGCATGTGTCAAGTGATTGCATAGGAGTTTTCTTTGCTGAAGGGAAATTTATTTAAGAAAAGAAAAAACAAAAGCAAAAACCGCTTTTAGGTGCTTCTGGAAATTTCTGCTGCAAGTGCAGTTCTGTGAAAATCTTTTCCTGCCCTTACACAGTTGTTCTTTCTTTGCTCACACTTACATGTTTCAGATGACAAAGGCCTGAAACGATTAATTGTGATTAATTGGTTACTGAAATAATTGTCAACTAATCTGGTAATCGATTAATCATTAACTGAAGTAAACAGACTCAAAATAAAGGCTATTTGTTGAAAGAAAAACATTCTTAGAGTTGTTGTTAAGTCAAAAATTTACTATACATATACATTTTGCATTTAACATTAAAATGCAAAATGTTAAAATTCTGTAAAAAATCTTCTAATAATAATCAACAGATCATCCACACTATGTATTGATGTTGAGCACAAAGTGCTGAGCTTTTCACATGTTGATGTTGGAAGCATCTTTTAGCTGAGATGCTTCCTGTGCTACCAATGATCAAGACGAACACTAAAGGATCATAAAGTTATCGCATTTTAGGCAACACAATCTTTCTTTTCTTATTTAAAAAGTAGTTGAATTGTTTGTCAGGGTTGGTTTTTTTTGCACCTTTTAATGTATTAATATTATACAAAAAAAGGAAAGAAAAATAAGCCAAATGTAAAAATTGTTTCACCAAATTAATGGATTAATCGTCAAAACAATTGATTAATCATCATTACCGGAATAATCGATAACTGAAATAATCATTGGTTGCGGCCCTAAAATCAAGGAAATCAGGTTGGTTTGGATAGCTTTTTCCCTCTGTATAATTATTATTTGAAAACAGCATTCAGAGTTCACTGAGCTCATCTTTTTCTGATATTAAAATGTTTTGGCCAATCTCAAACACTAAGTGTGACTGAAAAGCAGAAACTGAAGAAATCGATCAAGGGGCGAATATTCCTCTATGGTTAAAATCCTCACATCTCTATAGTTTTAGAGTGAAAATCGTTTCGAAGCGAAGCTGGGGAAAAAGGTCCGAGACGTTTGTTGTTGCCATGGCTTCTGTGCTGAGTGAAGTACTTGGTGATCCGTCTGTGTGTCCTAGTTAGCCATACCGCTTTGTGTGTAGTGCTGTCTTTAGCTTACCTGAAGTACAGTCCATAATTTGTTTGTTTGAATAAATTATGGAAATCCCTTTTGCTTTTATGTACTTATGTATTCGTAGCTTATGTTGCAGAGTGTGTTGTGGAGTATTTTGACAGTCGCCTTTGTTCAAAAGAGATGCAAGACACTCTTCCAAATTATTATTCTTACAAGATTTTCACGCCTTGAGAATGTTTAGCTATGTGTGCAAGAACAAGCAGATAATGTACTGATACAAATACAATTTTGTCTTAATTACTGTGAAGACTGAAGATGATTAGGAGTTTCTGGGAAGCTGCTTTCCTCTCTGTACTCGGTTTGACCTGTCCGAGCTCACAGTCTGCAGGTGCAAATTGAAGAGGGGTGAAATAATCTGAAACTGCTGAGAAACTCTCTCTCTCTCTGCCCTGTTTGTAGACAGATGGTGGATATTAAAAGCGATGTACTTTAATTTTTTTTTTCACTTCCCTGTAGTAGCCAGGGGAGTCATTCCTCATTTCCTTTGCTTAATTTCTTAATAAAATAAGAATCAAAATGCATATTGATTAGTTCTTGATTGACTCAGTGTTTCGCCTTACCTAAGATTTATTTATTTCTCCAACATATACTCAGATGATTTTTTTTTTCACTCATTACCACAGTGAAACCACATTATGTCTGGAAAAGCATCACCATTACAGAATTAACTTAGAACCTTTTAGATGTGTTTGTAGCTTTCGTTTTACGATTCGGTTGGAAGGTTAAAAAATACCAGTGACTTTCTGTTTCAGTGCCTCAGCGCGGTCCCGTGACTCATCAGTGTGACGTATCATCCTTCCTGTAAACATCACATTTATAGTCAGCACACAGTGAGCCAGCTGCAGAGCTTTATCTAGTCGTAAAACACAGACTGAGCTCTGGAAAAGTATTCACCCCCCCCCCAGCAAACATTTTTAAAAATGATTATTTTTCCCCGTACAAGAAACCCCAGTGTATTTTATGGGGATTTTCTGCTATGAGCCAACACAAAGTGTGGCGTTAATGGGAAGCAGAAGGAAAATGCCACAGGAAGATGCACAGTTTGCGTTCGGTTGAGCTGAGTTTTTATTGAGAGTTAAAGGAAAATGCATTCCACACATTTTAGTTTTTGTTTCTAAAATTGTTTAAAAACCAAGACTCTTTTTTTCCCCCTTTCACTTTGCTTTTCTGAGTGTTGGTATTTCACCTAAAATTCCCATTAAACATGTTCAACATGTAAGATAAAACCCAACACCCGGGTTACGAGCCACATCGTTTTAGCGGGAGCCGCCCTTAAGAGAAACCATGGAGACGTTCAGTGAACTCAAAGAAAGAAAATACCTGTTCACTGCCATAAAAATCAATGTGTTTGATCAAATATAAACAGGATTGATTAACTGAATTACTGCTGCATTCTGTCTTGCACTTTCTTAGGTTTAGAAACTGATGTTTAAAAAAATTCCCCCAAAGGAAAAGAGAAAAACGAATCTTTTGAACAAACGTCCGACTGTCTAAAATTCAAAGTGTTTTAAGGATATAGTTTCTGTGCAGCTGTGCGTCTTTAGGTGAGGATGTTTAACCCACCCGGTGTCTCAGACTTCTGATCCAGGATCAATCTCAGGTTTACGCCCATAGTTAGTCTGGGTCAGCACGATCCCAGCTCAGCGTTCAGACAGCAGATCAACCGACTCCCCCTGTGTGAGCCGAGTTCGGTGTAAAAGTGGAAGAGCGTTGTTTATCCAAACCCTGAGCTGACCCTCAGCTAGAAGCAGGAATAGGGGTGGGCATTTATCGTATCATTTGTCAATTATTGTGATGAGAAATATTGATTTATCGTTGTCACGATAAATTCCAATTAATGATGTTTTAAAATCCCTCAAAACTGTTTGCATTGTTAAAAAACCATCATAACGCAAAAGCTTTTCATAGAACGTGAGTTTTTTCAAAATTAGCATGTTTCCATTAAGCGAATTGATTTCATAATTTGAATTTGCTCAACTTTAAAGGTAAAGCTGGTAAACGCATCTACTGTCACAGCATTCACACGCCCACAAAATGCAAATGTTGCTCTTGAAAAACATTCCCTCTTAAAGTACGCTTCTTTGGGACAGCAGTCACATAAAGAAGTGATTTATAACGCTAAACCACAAGTCGTGACTGTATTTAGTCATATTTTCAAACTTACCGATAATTATTGACACTTTCATTGATCAAACAGTTAGCGTATTTCGCAAAACTGCAACGGATCTCGTCTCCCCTGGTCCATTAATGCCAGGTGTAAAAGTGAAACCGCAAAGACAACAACCACGGCTCAACTTCACAATGAACCAGAATTTATTCAAACAACTGAATCCATAAACTCACACCAATACCTCAACATAACCATCAGATACCAAAACCTCAAAGAAAACATAAATAACCTTTAGAAAAATAGAAAATGCAGAGACGCGTCTCCAGACAGAAAAAAAAAACAGCCTTACCCCAGAGATCTGACTAAGTATTGCGGCTCAACTATTTTCACTGAGCCCTGCTGACCTCTCCATTGACCCGGAGCGTTACTACATTAAACAGCAGATTTTGATTATAAAAAATGACCATAATAAAAATGATATAATATCTTCAAGCTTTTATAAAACAGACATGAGCAACTTCAATATTAAAACATCTATTACACTCGATATTTTCTGATTAGTTTTCTGTTTCTTTGGTTATAATGAACTAGAACATTTTTCAGATGAGCATATGTGACATACACTTTTAAGGATGTAATCTAATATAATTAGTCTACTAATTAGACAAATTTTAATTAAAATTGTGAATATTTCATCTAGTTTAAAATACTTTACTGATTAGGCTAACCAAATTGAGGCCTACTAAAACCTGGCATAATTAAACTAATATTTTAACATTAACTAAAATAAAACCTCATTAAAAACTAGCATAATTAAGCTAATATTTCCAACATGTCTCATCCAAAGTTGCCTAAAGAAGAAATAAATAGTTCTCATTGTTACTTTTATCGTTACAATAGCAAGACAGAATATAGTGACAAAGCTTTGCGTCCATCTTGCCCACCCCTCCATGTGAATATTCAGTTGAAAAAAGAAATTCACATAAGCATTCACGTCTCATTTTCAATTTTTCCAGAGTCCCAAAGGGTTTGGATACACACGCCTCTACTGTGTTTTTCTAAATATTAACTCTGCGTATGTGTGTGTCCGTAGCCATCCGAGGCTTCTCTCCGCAGCACCGGATCAGCAGCTTCGAGGAGGCTAAAGGCCTGGACCGGATCAACGAGAGGATGCCGCCTCGACGCGACGCCGTCAACAGCGTGGGGCTGTCGATGGGCCGCATGAACATGGGCGAGCCCAACGGCACCGACAACAACAGCAATATCCAGTGATCGACCGAAAAACAGAAAAACAACCCCACTCCCACCTGCCTGCAGTCTCTACAGTGATACCATATTTACCCAGTTGTGTACATAGGCATATAAAGAGCAGAAACACACACACACTCATTACACCACACACACAGGAGATTAAATACCCCCTTCCTTTGTTGCCCTCAGCTGTTATTTAGCCAGACTTTACCTCAGAGAGGCTGAGGGTCTTTTCTGAGCCCGGTTCTTCAGAACTAGCCCTGATCCTGACCCCTGACCCCTATACCTGCACAACAACAGGAGACGACCTCCGAGAGCAGACCAGGACTCTGAGGAGAGCTGCTGCCGTTTGCCGTGTGTTTGTGGGGAACCGCCGGGGGTGCTGGTGTGTGACGGTGTTGTGCCTGCGTCAGTCGGTGTGTGTGTGACATTTGGGGGAGGGTGGGTGTAGATCCAGCTGATGGTGGGAGGGTGCGGAGGGACCGGAACCGACCAGGGCTGGAAAATTATTTCCAATGTTCAATTTTCTTTAGGGTTTTTTTTTTACACACACACACACACACCCCTCAACTCCGTAGGAGTTCGTTTGAGAGAGTCGACGCCCTGTGAGGTGACCTCAGCCGCAGTCTAATCTGAGCCCTGGCGTTTCTTCTTCTTCTGTTTGCTTTTGTAGCTCTGCACCGTATTCACTCTCCACTTACAGAGTCGGGTGAAGGATTCCCCACCCAAAGCGCTTCATCCAAACCTCTGGTCCAGTTCCACGTCGACTCTTGAAGACCAGCCCCCACCGCGTCCCCTCCTTATCTGTTGCATGTAAATACATAGAGGTTTTATCACAGGGTGCAAGACGCAGTATAGTAGAAGAAGAATGCTTTATATGTGGGTGTGTGTGTGGGGGTGTGTGTGTGTGTGTGAGGGAGGGGTTAAAATGTGAAGCTCTTCGTCCTCTTCTGCGTCCTCCTTTCTTCCGGTCTGGTCGCGAAGCGGGAAGCGATCGTTCAGAGGAAATAGACTCTTCTGGCGAAGGAAGGCGGCCAAAGCAACGAGAAGAAGCCAAGAGGATTAAGGTCTTTGTAAAGCATTTATATTAACGCATCAGTGCATGCAAAAGTTAAGTTCTTTGATAATAATGTGAAGATTATATTTGTGCTACGTGTTTTTCGCTATGGTAGGACGTTTTTTTTTTTTTCTTCTGTTTTTTTTTTCTGGCTAATATAAGCAAACAGAGGTATAACGAATCATTTATTTTGTACATATTGTTAATTCAGTTTATTTTTTCTATCATTTTTTGTCTTTCTTTTTCACAACGTGTGTTCTTCGGTTGGTTTGGACGCTTGTACTGAACGACGGTACGATTCTTATTCGGAGTGTCGAGTCCACGTTTCGCTCCTCTGTTTCTTCGCCATTGTACAGGAGTCGTTTTTAACGATTAAACACGAATAACGAATATTAAACTAGCATCGACGAATGACCGTTCTATATACCGAGGCACAGGCATTCAGGCAGCCGAAAGCATGATTGCATGGTTAAAATTTGCGCTGTTCGAAAAGCGAAAAGCAGCAGCGGACACGTTTTAACGGACGAGCCGGTGTGTCACGATTTAACGGAAAAAAACGTGTACTCTCTTTCATCATCGATGATTCCTCTTGTTATTTGATGATATTTATGATTCTATGATTATTATGGTTCTATTTATTATGGACAATATTCTTAATATGTAAGCTCTCTATCTCTCTCTCTGCTGGTCACTCTTCATGTTGCTCCTTGGTTGATCTTGTGCTTCTTTGGGTGAGGTGAACCCCCTGGGACACCCTGTGCCATAGAAATTGTGCCACGGTTCTAAATCGTTTTCTGTCTTTTCTTCTTTTTTTCTGTTTCTGTTATTTTCTTTTATCTTTTTTTTTTTTTTAGTTTCTCTTGTATATTTCTTTGATGTTTCTTTTTATTTCTTTATTTCTTTGAGGCTTCTTTTGTTTATTTTCTTTGGTTTATTTCTTAATTTCTTCTATTTATTTGTTTCTTTTGTGTTGATCTTGTTTGTTTCTTTGTAACATTTGTGTTTTTTTGTTTATATTATTTTGCTGACTCCCCAGTCACTAACACTGTAAGCATGGCCCATGGGACGATCCACTTTTTTACTCTTGAATAAAATATGCATGAACCTTTGGTATGGATTATGAGTCTTTATTTTTCATTGAGCACACTCACATTCTTGCACCTCTCCAAGGACTATCTATGTATTGACTTCCATTTATGCCAAATGAAAGTCAATTCATAGACATTTTCCTTAATCATAACAATTGAGTATGTTCCCAACCTTAATCAAAACTAATCAATAAAAAATAATCCGCACCATACTTCTAGAATTGGAATTAAAAAGTGAAGACAGGAAAATGTCGTCACTCTCCACAGATGATCTTTGATTGTTGGTGAAAAATGTCCTCTATATGTAACAAATACAAGCACAGACACACACTGACCACTACAAAGGGTTATTCAGCTTCTGAACAACAAACAAAATATGTTTTTGTTTGTTTGCTACAAACAAAAACATGTTTGCTACAAACATGTTTTTGTAGCAAACATTTTCCATTTTTTAAAAGTACTATTTTGCATTATTCCGACGGGCTAGTGGGTCAAATTTGTACCATTCTTTAAACTGAATCTGTTTCCATTGACAATATAATTGCACAATTGACATTTTGAAAATAGATTTGCTTAATGGAAACAAGGCAATAAAAAAAAAAAAAGTTTTTTCGATAAAAAGTTTTGACACTAGGATGAGGTGCTTTTTTTTTTTGGTCGTATCAAAAGTGGTTTACTTCGCAGTGCACGGGTCACATGATCAACGAGCAGATGTTACCTTTGGAGAAAACCACAAAGAAGAAAACATGAAGTGGTTGGATGGCGGTGAATGATCTTGTTTTTAATGACTCATCGCCTGAACAAACGTATTGATGTAATTTTAATTGTGTTTTTATTCAATGGAAACATAAAGTTCTATTTTCTCGACATTGACTGAACATCAGCAACATTTTTGTGCAATTCTGTAATGGGAACACAGCCTGTGATCAGGGGCCACATAAATGGCCCTCAAGCCACACTTTTGACACCCCTGTGTTAAACAAGGATCAAATTAAAGTGATAGCTGATTTTCAGAAAACGGTGCTATTTAGAGGCGACTATAGCAGACCGAGACTTCCAGTAGAGTGTGTGTTATTAGTCAGAATAATCAGCAGCTGGGGAAAAAGCCCTGGAGGACTTGGTGAGAGAACAAAACACAGGTGAGCTTACACAACCGTCTTCTTTAAATATGGTTGTGCAAGGAGGCGGCGCAGAGCTCCACGCCCAGAGACACACACCCACACACTTCCCAAGAAAGACACGGGCATCAAAATGAAACTCAATGGAAGAGAGGAAACACACCTTCCACAGCACAGATGGGCTTGTTCGTTCGCCGCCTGCGGAGAAAACCGCTTCCAATTCTCTCCGAGTCGTTCGTAGTTGGAGAGTTTTTCTTCCCACTCGTTTCACCGTCACTGTGCTGGAAGCCAAACTCACACAGTTTCTGTCCAGAAAGCATCAACGTGAACAGGCAGGCTGAGGATATTAGGGGGAAAGATATTAAAATTACTCAAATAGAAGTAAAAGAAGGGTAGCACTGTTGCCTTGCAGCAAGAAGGTTCTGGGTTCGATTCCCGGCCCGGGGTCTTTCTGCACGAAGTTTGCATGTTCTCCCTGTGCATGCGTGGATTCTCTCCGGGTACTCCGGCTTCCTCCCAAATTGTCCCTAGGTGTGAGTGTGTGTGAGCATGGTTGTTTGTCCTGCCTGTCTCTGTGTTGCCCTGCGACAGACTGGAGACCTGTCCAGGGTGTAATCAAGGTTATCACAGCCAACTAAAACTAACGACATAATAAAAACTGAAATTGAGAAAACACTTTCGTTATCTGAAATAAAAACGATAATTAAACTGTAACTAGCTCGAACTATCATTCGTTTATAAAACTAACTAAAAATACTGAAATTACAGATATAATATCCTTAGTTTAAGCGCTTATGAATGTATTTATCCGAACTGATGAGAAGTTGATTTCCCTCCCGCCACCCGCCCACAAGCAGTTTACGTCAGCTGTCGGCTGACGTAAAAGTTTGTACGCCAGTCAGTTCTTTGTTCAACAATAATTTCAAACATTTTCATTTATTTATTTATTTTTTTGGAAAATGTTATTTTTTGTTTAATATTCATGACACAATCGATGTAAACATAATCACAGTACTTTAAACTTTTTGAACGTTGCACCAAAAGTTAAAAGTATGAGAAACTAAAACTAGTACTGTAACTGATAAAAACTGAAATTAAAACGAAACACTTTTAAACTAATAATAACTAATAACTAACAAACACACTTTAAAAACTAATTTAAAAACCCACTGAATGAAATCATGCGAAACTATAATGAAAAACTCAAAACTGTAATCTTGTAATCTTTAAGCCACTGTAAGATCTAGTGTTTTATCTCCGTCTCTTTCCATGGCTCAGGCTGATTACGATCAGCATTCCAACAAGGTCTGACCTGATCTCTGTAAACCAGTCTGGTCCAACCCACTTATTACACGGAAAACAAATGAAGATGCTTAGAATAAACTGAAACTGAAAGTGGCTAAATGAGGCGGACTCAGACAGGCAGAGGCTCATTGCAGTACAGAAGTTGCTCCAGTCTTTCAGTCAGAGCAACCAGAGAGACCAAGGTGAGTCCCTGCATTCATTTATTTCTCTTTCTCTGGTTTAACAACATTTTTTTTTAGTGCTGACTTTATAGTTCTTCCTCTGCTGCATTTTATAGACAGATTTTGACCACCCTTCAGGTCAGCGGTCTTGAGATAGCTCTGCTTTTATAATCCACTGCTTTAAGCTCTGGCCATCATATTGTGTTCACAGAACAAAAAACAGGTTAAGTTAATTCTTTGTGCATTTTATTTTCACAGTATGTCATTCATTCACAATTTGTTCCCATTTCTTTAGCTGACTCTGAAAAACACCAAGGAACATTTTCCAACAGCCAAGGTTGATTCTCAAAGAGCTACAGGCTGAAAACTTGGATTAGATATGTAAATCGGCAGCACATATGGCAAATGTCTGATTTGCAAACATAATAAGCTTTGAATTTCACTGCACGCCTCTCCACGTTTCTTTTAGAAGCTCCACTACACCTGGAGAGCGACAGTATTAAGAACTGAAAGAGAAACCACCATCCTCTTGAGGAACGACGCAAACTGTGGTGTCTGACCACATTTCAGATTATGAAAACACAAAATTTAAAACAATTTCCTTTACCACACTGAGTGCACTACAAAAAAACAAAACAAAAAATCTTAACCAAGTATTTTCGTCTAGTTTATTTAGTCTTCCAAATATCTTAGAAGACTTGAAATAAGACAAATCTAACTTCTGCTGTTATCAAGCTTCTGTGTTTTTATAACAACTGAAGTTATTTGATGGTTCTATAAAATGTCACTACATAATACAGCCCCTATAAGTGAGTATTTTTCATCAATACGCATAAAAATGCTAGTTCCACTGGCAGAAATAAAAATCTGCCAGTAAAACTAGTCCATTATCTATATTCAAGACAAGTTAATTAAGTTGGTTAGATATCTGCACTAAGAAACCAGACAAAAATACTTGATAAGTTCTGCGGTTTTTTAGCGTACCTCACTGAGCTCACAGACTCTTTTTCTTTTAAATCTTTGAACAGATGCTCTGCCTTCGAGATGAGGACGCTCTTATCCCGTCACCTCGTGGAAGTTTACCAAAAGTTTGCGCCGCATTGGTGGCTACCATAGCAACCGGGGGGATCCTGCTTCTGTCTCCTGGCAGGTTAATTAACCTGGTAGCTTTAGCAACACTCATAGTGACTCTTGGGCCCCTGCTGCATGGAGTCTATCTGCTGTTTGAGGAGCTGCTGCACCATTCAAACACAAGGTTAACATGTCTTGATGTCTGCACTAACTTTCAGCTCGGTTTGGTGTTTTGTCAAAGACGTCCTCTCATAGCTGTCAGTTATTAGACACTTTATATTTCAATATTACTTTTGTACTTTGAGGTCAGATCATAGAGAAACCTAACAAGCCTAATTGCATTGCTATTAAGCATTGAGTCCAGTAAATAGAATAATAGAATGCCTGATAAAAGTCTCAGTATCAAGTCTTTTGTTACCCCTAACAAGTTTTTTCCCCATTATTGCCCTGTGTTAAGCTCCATCCATGCTGCCATCAACTCTGACCAGCTTCCCTGTCTCTACTGAAAACAATAACCACGCAGCATGAGCCACTACCATTCTAGGATGGCGTTTTAAGAGTGATGTTAGTTTGCTGTAATGTAACATTTTACATGTAGAAAAGTTAATATTGGTCCCATCTGTCCCCGAATTGACCTGTTGGAGGATTTAAATTGTGCTGCCATAGTACATGTTTCTGTTTGGACCTACGACTTCGTTCTTCAAGCTTTCCTTCTTGACGTTTGTCAGGTACCGAGGTCGGTCGCTGCTCGCCCATGTCCTGCCAGCCTGTGGATTGGGTCCCAAGACTCTGCTAGTGGCAGCAATGGCCGCCCTCCTGCTGTACCTCACCAGGCACTCTCTGATGCAGAAAGGCCAAAACTGGGAGCTGGTTGTTCTGGTTCCTGTGCTTTATGCTCTCTTCAAATGCCTGGGAGTCATGGTGAGATACAGACTCCACACACACACACACACACACACACACACACAGTAGGAGTTTTTCTGCTTCTTCTTTGTTGTCAATCAAAAAGACTAAAATATTTTAGAACCAATGGTTGACTCTACACTTTACCAAGAACGGGCTCTGCTTATTTGTTCCTTAGACTCACTGTGAGGTCAGGTGTGTCTGTTCTTTGCCTTGCTAGGTGATTGTAAAAACAACTTTCTTGCCACTCAGAAAAGCAGGTCCTCAAATGGCCTTTTTAGTTTACTCCGAATATTCTGGAAGGACTCAGCTGTCTCCTGAACTGAGGTCCTTGTGTGTGGCCGTGCAGGGTCCGTCGGAGGTGGAGGTGTCGGACATCTGCGAGGAGAGGAAGATGAACGTGGCGCACGGCCTGGCCTGGTCCTTCTACCTCGGTTACCTGCAGCTGGTGCTCCCAAGTCAGTAGCGGAGCACAAATACACGCTAGCATACTTTTCCACATCGTTTCTTGTCACAACCACAAACTTCACAGTCTTCAATTTGGATTTAACTTCATAGCAGTGAATATTTATGAATCAGAAATAGAAGGGTTCATGATTTTCCTATACTATAAAAAAAAAAATTGGGAAGTGTAGTATGCATTTGTTTTTAACCTATTGAGTCAATATGTCTGTCATGTCCTTCATTGCTTTGTTGGAGTCGACGTTAAGATAAACTCCTCTCCAAAATGACCACACCAGTTGTGTTCTCTTAACTAATGCCAATTGCATTAGGGTAAAACTGAGAAGTGAATATATAAACTTTCATTAATACAGCACTTAAATCTACAATAAATTTGCTCTGGAGAAAATATTGTAGCTCAAACTTGCAAAAGTTTCTTTAAAATAAATGCTGCCTCTAATTAGCTGAATTATTTTCAATAAACAGAAATATTAATAGCAAATTTTGGTTACATACCAACAATGCTTTCAAATATTCTCAAACTTGAAGAGGTTGGAGTGCTGCTGAGAGAAAACCATGCTTTCTATCTTGAATGCAGTACCTACTTCTGCCACTAGATGTCAGCAAAGTGAACATTATTACAGCATATTACCGGGATATGTCACGAAACTGACGGGCAACGGCACAACGTTGTAGAAATACCTTTCACTGCAGTTGAAGCTGTAAGTTTGTAATGTTTTTATTCACTCCAACAGGTTTTCTAGAACCTGAATAAAACACAGTGATGTTTGTGGCGGTACCATAACAGTTCAGTGGGGGGTTTATAACTCTAAGAGAGTCTGTATGGATCCGTGCAGGTTTGGAGAAGTCCATCAATTCCTTTCGCGGCTCTCATCGTGACAGCTTCTGGGGTCGCGGCTCCCAGAAGCTCCTCATCCTCATTCCACTTAACGCCAACATATCGCACAAGCTGGAGGACGAAGACAGCTACATTCAGTTCTACGACAGCCTCCCGAACAGCGAGCTGGACAGGGCCGGGGTCCGGGGCCGCGTCTACAAGCACAGCGTCTACAGAGTGAAGGACGAGCGCGGGAAGGTAAAGAAACACACTTCTCAGGTGTCCCGAGTCTGCTAAGTGTTTGTGCTGTGATGAACATGAATGGGTTATGGCCACAAATGGCACCTTTTCCAATACGGTGCCATTTGCAATGTGAACTTTATTCAGTCCAACAGGTTGTCCAGAACCTGTTGGATATTTGACAAATACTCAAATTTGAGGATTTGTCTGAATGGAAAAGCAACAATTTCTTCAAAGCAAATGAAAACATTAGTATTTAAACGTTTACATCAAATTCACAGGTTTATCAGTCAGAATTATGTGGCTGGTTTTTAATGTTTCCAGAGTTAAAGTGTGAAACTTCAACCAGCTGATAATTTCATTTTTATTTTAAAAACTAGGAGACATGAAAGTATAACAAAACTAAAAATAGCCGTTTTTATCCTTTGTGCTCTGATAATTAACTGTCAACATAGGTTAAATTACACCATAATAAGTATAAGAGAGTGTAGTCACTTCAGACTTTTGCTAGTATAATATAAAATAAGTAAATATTCTATTTGTTTTTCTTTTGTTATTCTTCCTGAAGCTTAAAAGTTTCACAGAATATGACAAGGACTTCATCGTCAACAATGACGTGGAATAAAAACAAACGTACATGTTTTTTTTGTCTTATTGTATAAAGTGAAATCAGACAAAGCTTCTCCTGTTTTAGCCCAGTTACAATCAAAGTTATTTCTATCTGCAAAATGCCGCAATAATGACAAAATATGCCTTCAAAATCAAAAATAGTGGCATTGAAACTCTTCTGGCAGCTTGTTTTTTCCCTTGCATTACCGCCACCTTGTGGTCAGACATTAAAATTCACCCACAAGGAACTTTAGGCACCATAACAGCGTCATCGACCTGAAAGAATAATTACAGTCATTATAAAGCAAAAATAATCTATGAAACATGTTTCCATCTTAGTACGAGTCTTTATTCATGTTTTTGAACTTGAGGACTTCTCAGAAAAATGATGCACGTTATTAATATTGTGCTGTGATGTAATTAAAACCCTGCTTTTTGCCTGTGTGTAACCAGGCCCATGACTGCGCTGTGGAGTATGCAACCCCCCTGCTGACTCTGTACCGCATGTCCCAGGAGAGATGCGCAGGTTTTGGGGAGCCTGAGCGCAGGCAGCAGGTCCTTCTCTTCTACCGGACCCTGAGGGACGTCCTGGACCAGTCTCTGGAGTGCCGCAACCGCTACAGACTCATCCTGATCAAAGGTACCAAACTGGCTCTACAGTTTTTCTCAGTCGCTTTGGTGCATTTCTTGCAACAGAACTGGAAGTCTCAAAACTACCTGTTCAATCGTCAAGCCATTGATCATCAAAAAAAGCAGTTTCACATTCCTGCGCAAGTGATTATGTACAATTATCTGCTTTTTTTCTACGTTTTCAATTGGTTTTAGTGAAGTTGATCAAGATTAGTATTAAACGGATCTCTGTTGAATTGTCTCAAAATCCACAACATTTAAGCAAAAGTTCGTCGAATAAGTCTTAACATGCAGAATACTTGAACAAGTTGTCATAATGTGTCAGTGTGTAAAGCATTAGATTGACCAATTTTCTGAAATAGGTTGAAAGTGCATCTCGTTATTCATCCACTTGCAAGTATATAGTGTATACAGCCAGAGTACAACACAGTGCTACATTTCAGACAATGGAAGGACAAGGACTTGAATGGGGTCAGCAGCCAGAGAAGAAGAAGAGGAAAAGGAGTGAGGCTGTGATGCATAAGCATAAATATGAATCTCGTCCAGTCTCTTGCCATTGATCATCCATAATTACAATTTATATTTCCTGTCATCAAAACTTAAGCCATACATAGTTTAAGAGAAAACATCCATTCCTCTTGGGTGTATTGTAATGTCGACAACATGACTAATCAATGTGTCATATCCGAATGCAATGAAACAAGGACTTGCCATTCTGAGTAACTGACATGTTCACCGACGCAGATATTTACTTTTGAGAGATGAACTAAGGATTTTGAGAAATTGTGTTTTGCTGTTTGTACAAATTGTTTTGTGAAATGTGTTTACTGTTGTGCAAATGATCTAATCCCTGCAACCCTAGAATTATGTTTGGAAATTAGAGAATCAATATTACTTATTTTCTTTGAGATGGAATTGCGAGGGGAAATATTTTCTCAAAGCTTCTTCGGAATCTCAGAAACCAGCAGTGCCAATAGAAACCACATGAAGTTACTGAGTTAAATAGAATAGTTTGAAACCCTAAAACAAAGGTTGAAATTCCTCTTCCTCCTGTAGATGAGCACGAGGATGACCCTCACTTCCTGTCCAAAACTATCCTGAGGCATCTGGAGCAGCAGAACAAAGAGGAGTTCTGCCTGAACGGAGTGCCGCAGCAGGAGACCAACAAACCCGTGGAGGTGGAGGACTGGCACAACTCTGAACCAATGAGCCGAGAGCCCACGCTGATGATCAGCCTGGACAGGCCTCGGCCTCTGAGGGGGCCCGTCGAGGACACAGACAGCTTCAGAGCAACTTAAACCGAAGCCCAGGGACAGAGGAACACACGCGCATATACACACACACACACACACACACACACACACACACCACCGCACTGCCCTTCCCCACAGACTAGTTCCTGGATTTCGGTCAACACTCATTGGAGAGCTTAAAGCAGTCTGACTTGTCACTATCAACCTGTCTTGTGCTGCTGTTGAATTTCCTGCTTATTAGAATCATAATCTGGATCTTAAAACAAACGCAAACTTTGAATTGGCGAAGCTGTTTACTGTGTCTTTCTTTATTTTTTCCCCAAAATGTGTCAAGTCCATTAAAGCAAGCCCACAGCATCATGGACCCTCCTCTTACTGCAGAACTCACTTCACTTGGTTCCAAAGGATAAAACTAACTTCCTCTGTCCCTCTGATTCATCCCACAGAGATGAAACATACTTATTTAGGTGCATTTTAGTGTTGGCTTCTCATCACTAAAACTATTATTTTCAAATGTATTATTAATCCTGTTGAACATGCTCTGTGCTAGAGGTGTGCCACACGCGATATTTTGGTATTGATCCAGTACGAAGTAAAACCTGAGCCAGCATTGCCAATACCGATACCGATACTTGATTACTTAAGCGTGACACATCACCAAACGCAAGACTTTTAGGTGTTTGTGGGTTTTTTCTGTAACTTATTTTATTCAAACGTAGGTTAGAATTTGGACAAAGTTTACAGGTGTATAAATGTGTAAATGATAAACAGAAACAATTGAAAATATATATATATATATCTGTATTTCTTACAAAAAAATAATTTCTATTCTGCAACCTGTATTCAGAAAACCAGTTATGTTGTGAAAACTGTAACATTTTACTTGAAGTGAAATTTTTTTTGTTGTTGATTGTGTAAACTTATTCTTTCAAAAATCTTATTTAGTCAGTTTTAATAAATGAACAAAAAGCAGATTTTGGTGCACCAAAGTTCAGTTTTGAGGAGAAGTTATGGGATATATGTGATCCTGTGTAAATAAAATTAAAGAGAATGTCAAAAGTGCGGTTTCTAAAAGACAAATACTTTCTTGTACTCGACATTTTTCAACTGTAAGATTTGAACTGGCCTGTAATATTTTTGCCTTAACTAAAAATAAAAAAATCTCCATCTCCTTCCACCTCCTGTGTTTCCTGAATAGTAGTTGGATGCTGCACAAAATTTTTAGGCCGACCAGAGTTTGCTCTTTTGGTCCACATCAGAGTTCGATCGCGCGTTCACGCCTCGCCGAACAAACCGGAACTTTCTAGGCAAACAGACAAGAGTTTGATTGAAGCGAACTAAAGTGAGCTGTGTGAATCCACCTTATTTTTGGTGTGAACCGATTCTCAAATTTCTGGCTGAGTTTACAAGATGTTTTTTTCTTTTTTCTTCAAGTATTCTATATGTTTTATAGTGTCATGCAGTCTAATCAGGTTCCTACAGCCTTTCTAAACAGGACCCAGTTCCAACACCAGAATCTATCGAAAGATGCTTTCCTACATATTCACCCCTTATTTCACATCAAAAAAACATTGTTTTTTTACCATGACAGCTAGAAAAGACAAAGTCGTATTTCAGAAGCAAATAAAGCAACACCATGAACATTGTTGTCTTCCAAATACAATGGGCTTTTAAGTTTTCATGGATTAATTAGACGGTGGCTTGTAAATATTTGTCGCTACCAGTTAAAGCCAATGCCACACAGCAAGTTTGCAGCCTTCATTTCACTCTGGATCAGCTTCTTCAGCCTAAAGAAGAAGGTAAACGAGCCTCCTGTGTTATTTCCATGGAATCATTTCTGTATTCAGCCTGAAAGAGCGAGTTTATGGGAACGAGAGAGCAGATCAGAGCCAGACAGCCGAGCAACTGATCCACCTGAACACACTGCTGTAAACACCGTCCTGCTTCACAACAAGCATGCAAAACTAATAAAACTAAATAACACGGAGACCTTAAGGAACACGGACATATTTTTCTAAAAGCGACAACTCTGAACCTGAACAGTCAGCTGAACTAGAACTATCTGAACCAGAATTAGCTGAACTAGAGCTCCAACACCAGAGCTGCCCTCCTGTTAATCTATGGGGTTGTTGTGTTTCCTCGTGCTTCAGAAGCAAAAAGCCTGAACCGTAAAATCTCCCGTTACTTGGTCTCTGTTTGACAATAAACACCAGTGACCATATAAATATTATATATACAATAATATATAATTATTGATTACATAATGATAAAATAATTTATATAACTATTTTCACCCAGCGGTTTGTACTATGAAGTACCTATTTTTCATTTAGCTTAACCAATTTAGTGACGTTAAAAAGTTTTTGCTTGGATAAAAGGTCAAGACACAGAAAAATGTATTTGGTTTCCCAGATAGGCCTGAATTAACGTCCCAGTACAAACATGCTAACTTCACATGTTTGTGTTACACACACACACACACATGACAGCATATAACTTGATCTGGTCATGTTGATGATCTGACTTAGCGTGCTGAATAATAATAATAAAAAACAAAAACAACAGCAGGCCCTCGTGGCTCCAGGCATGTGAGCTCCAGATGAAGGGACATGAGTGGAAGATTACAGCAGGCAGGTCAGACCTGTTGACCAGCAACATGAGCAGCTGACACAGACAGCACTGCTGATGATGGACGGTCACAATGAGGTCAGTGGGCCAGCGTTTACACTCCTCAGATTAATAACAAAGACAGAACACAATCATCTGCAAGCCGTGAAAAAAAAATTAAAAAATCTAAATCTACAAAAACACCAGCTTTTATCTGTGTCGGTTCTGCTGTTGTATCAATCTTCCAGACCACGGCACTGAGGTCTTCTGGTTCCGCTCTGCATCCACAGAACCAGAACCAAACACGGAGAAGCGGCATTCACACCACAAATCTGGAGCAAACTTTCAGAAAACAGAAAAACACCCGAAACAGTAACTGTGTTTCCGTTACAAACGTACGTGAAGATTTGTAGATATTCCGAAATGTCGAACAAACACAATTACGGTGCTTCCATGAACTACGAAACAGAATTAAAATCACACGTGAATAAATTTGTTCATTACAATCATGCCACGCGTCCTGTCGTCTTTGGTGTCGTTTTCATCAGCAGTTAACATCCGGTTGTTGATCATGTGACTCGTGTGGCAAGTGTTCCCTTTGTGGTTTAGAGAAATTGTCAGCAAATTTACATACAGCCGACAAATCACATCATGCAAAAAGAAATACATTTTAGCGAAAAACGAGTTGTTGTTTTTTTTAAATTGTCATGTTTCCATAATTTATTTTCGGAATTCCAGTTTGCGCAGTTATATGGTCAATGGAAACGGAGCGAGTGATTTCATTTGAATCAGTGCGATAAACCCACCTGTGTTTAGTTGCCTTTCGTTAGCATTAACTGGAACATCTATCTATATATTTAATGAGCATAATGTTTTCGATGAAGGCATTTAACAAAATGTAATGTTTATTGCTTCTTTCACCATTGGTGACTGTATGATGTTTTAATGACGTAAATAATGTAATGATGTCCTACACACAGAACCAAACCAAACAGGCAGATACTGATTTTTACACCATCTATGTATAAAAAAACCCAACATATTTTTGTTGTTGCTGTTTCAAAATAAAAAATAAAAAATTACTGATTTTGTTTGTATTTTGACTTAGTAGATATTGAATTTACAACAAAAAAACCCATCTCAACATTATTTTTCCAGTTTAGTTTTCAGCTTATCATACAGTATGACTGTGTTGTAAGGGCATCCATGCACTAAACTGACTTGTCCACAGATCGGATGTGTCAACACTGAAAACATCCCATCATCATGAAGTAACAATTTAACAAGGAGTGCTGCAGGGATGTTACTCGGCTCTGTTTCATTTTATGTTCTTTCTCTAGCTCTTAGCTGCTAAAACTTTGGATGATTTTAATATCCAGGAAATACTCCCGGATTTTGCTGAGTACTGGTGGCGTGACCACACTCTGTAATTCCCCTGCACTTCCTCAGAAAGACACTTCCTCCTCGGTGCTCCGTCTCTCTCTCTCTCTTGTGTGTCAGACTGCAGCAGCTCTGGATGTGATTGGCCGCCTGCCGTGGCATCACAGCCACGACATCTCTGAGGAGGGTGACTCAGGTGAACGAGAATAACCTGAGAAAGACGTCCTCCCCTTTCAAGTCACGCCAGCACAGCGGACTTTGGACCTTAAAGGAAGGACCCTGTTTCCATCTGTTTGAATCATGTTGAAGTAGTTTCACATATTTCTATTTCAGACGAGAGCAAACTTGTTCTCAGATGTCAGCTTCACCCTGAAAAACACATTATGTTCCCAACAGGCCAGTTTTCAGTGCTACAGAGGGTCTATTAGCATAAATAAAAAGTTAAAAAGTGGAATATTTTCTGTCTCAAAACCCGATTTGGACTCAGCAGATGACTCCTCGCTCACTTGGTCGTTCTACGTGACTCTGGTGATGACTTCATGGATAGTTCTTGTTTACGCCGGTGGGCCTTAACCAGGTGTGTGAATGATGGTCTACGTCGTCGTGAGTCAGACTGAATCTTAGTCACCTGGTTGTGAGGAACGGCAGGGTTCACTTCACCTGCAGTCTAGACACAGACACGAGATAACGCACGAAGCTCTAAGGCTTTAAATCACCCGGATTCACACGAAGGAGCTGGGCTTACCGAGGACAAACATTCACAAATCACTCAAGATTTCTGGAGTTAGAAAAACAGACAGTTTAAAGGAACAATGTGCAGTTAAAAAGTATTTATAGTATTTATTTTACTCTACGTTTCATCGCCCTGTTAAGCTGAGAACAGAACTCGGATTTCATTCTATTTATTTCAACCAATTACCTTTTTAAATTTCCATATTTACAAAGGATATTCACCTGTGTGTGATTTAATCAAGGGGGGTCTGAACCTAACACTTTACATTTTGATGAAAATATCATCATGGGGAAACATGGTGGTGGTATCATCTCGCAGTGGAGATGATTCTTTCTCTTTTCTTTTTTTTAGTTAGTGAAAAGTGGATGCAGGTAAGTACAATGTAACCTAGCAAGAAAAACTGGGGCAAAGGTTCAGTTTCCAGCAGGACAATGACCCTGAACATTCAGCAAGCGCTACAATAAAATGATCAAAGCGTATTCATGTGTTAGAATGACATAGTCAAAGTTCAGACATAAAAAACAGTGGTGACAAAACTTTAAAGCTGCTGTTTGCAGACACTCTCCATACAGTACAATGAGTATTGTATCGTTTATCATTTATCGCGATAGATTTCTTATTGTGATAGGAAATTTGATTTATCGTTGTCACAATGAATTCCAGATAATGATGTTTTAAAGAACAAAATACTCCCATGTTCTTTGGATTGTTATTTTTTACTACTTCCTCCATTGTTTGTCCAATGAGAGCGTCAATAAATACCAATAACTTTGAAAATATGATGAAATGCACCTGGTGTGTGCAGTTTAGTGATACAAATCAGTCTTAATTATGAGATTGGTTTCCTAAAGAATCGTGTTTCATATGGGAATGTTTTTCAAGAGTAGTGTTTATGTTTGAGGGGCTCACAGCCATACAGTTTCCTACAAAATGACCTAATAAATACTTCTTAGTCACTTTTATTATCACAATAATGCCACTAAGTATTGCTATAAAAATGTATGTCCATATCACCGCCCCCAGATGGGGTGGACAACATACTCCAAAAGGTATTGGTAGGCAAAGTTTCCATTTAACTTCTTCAGCAGTCCAACTTTCTGAACTACTGCTCCCATAAAAATAATAGTTTGGTTCAGATGCGTCTGAATTCGGACATAACGAACACGTCTGTAGTGAATTACAGAAGCCACCTTACTCATTGTAATTGGAGTAAAAGGTCAGTAGCAGAAGGGGAAGTTTGATTCTGAATCACTGTGGTGATCAGCTTCTGTTTCGACACGTAACACGCTACACACAGTGATGAATTTCACTCCAAACCTCAATATCTGTGAGTCACATCTAGTATATTTCCAACACGGCTAATATGAGTGCCAAAACGTTTCACATTTGGGAAAAGTACAGCTGCATTCATTAAGCATCAAAAATGAGCAAGAAATATTAAATGAATGAGAAAGGAGAGCTCGAGCTTAGCTTTAGACTCAAAATATAGAACTATTATATAGTGCCACTAAAACAGAAATGACATACTTTACTACAAGAATATATCTTTAATCCTGATTTCCGCTGAGCTGAACTATCATAATCAGTCCATGATTGAGATTTTCCATCCAGTTGAAAATAAACCTAATCTTAAATCTATATGTTAAGAACAGAATCTTAAATGTTACCTTTTGAACATGAGTTTTTGAATATTGGTGTCACAAAAGATGTGATGACAATACAATAAAACTCTTGAAATTCTAATATGGGGATTCTTTTTTTTTTTTTTTTTTGCCATTCATTAAAAACTTTTGATTTAAAACCTACAGTAGGGGTTGACCTGTATAACTTTAGATTTAAAACAAAAATATCAATAATTAAGATTATTCTTCTATGCTACGTTTTAAGTCGACAATATAACAGTTTAAAATACCGAAGCAGTATAAAAAAAAATTTTTTTTCACCTTTTTCATCTTATTTGTATAAAATCTGCCAAATACCATGAAGAGTTGAATTAAAATCGAGGCTCAGTTTTCAGACGAATTTCCATCACAAATAAATACAAACTATTAGACTCTGTATCATTTCCTGAATTATATTCCTCGATAGTAAATTCTGTATTACACAAATTATTTAAATATAGTTCAAAATATCTTGCTGCCCGTAAAACAAAGTAAATTTTACGCTATTGTAGCATTCAGACTGATGTAATGCTCCGTAGCGGTTGCTTTTCCTTGGTTTTCAACGAACGTGACAGCTCTCAGCTGCAATCCGCAGATAGATTGCGTGAGCCTTGAACCAGGAAGATTCTGGATTCAACCGGTTAAGCCCCGCCCCCCTGGGCTGATGCAAGAGGCCCCTCCCTCTCCTGTATAAAAGCCTCGCGCTCAGCAGCGAGCCGCTTCAACCGTCTGACTACATGGAAGAAACACCGAAAACACAACTGGAGGAGACGCCGGAGCTCGATAGACTGCAGTCAGGATGGTCTATATCGCCGCTATGCCCTTTGGACACGGAGTGTCGGTCTTGACGGAGGAGGAAAGCGTGGTGGAGATGATAGGAAAGTACTTCTTCCAGCACCACTCCCCGGGCCGTGGGTCGAGTTCGGCCCGGCGGGGAAGCGTTGAGAGCTGGGATGAGAGGGACGGCAGCTGGCCTGGTAAGTAGCATTCATATACTTGATACTTGTTATAATGCTGTTAATTCGCTGCAATATGCAGATTAAGAGTTTTAAGTTTTTCTAAACTTTTGAATGAATACAAACATACTTTAATAGTTGATTTATAGATATTTCTTTTTAAAAAATTACCTATACAGTTTAATATGGCGGATGAGAAATCGATCCAGCTGAAAACTTGTAACTTCGCTAAAGTCAGTGATGTCCTGACCTGTAAAATGAGCGTTAAAAGGACTCTACTCAGATGATGCAATGAGGTGGTTCTAACCTTTGACCTCTGTCTCATCATAGCCGCAGATTTGGATGCTGGTGTTGAGGACGAACAGCGGCTCCTCCATCAGGACCTGACCCGGCAGATGGAGTGCTGTCTGACGGAAGCCAAGCCGGCGGTCCTGCGCTGCCAGGTGCTGCTGCTGCCCCGCAACATGATCACCAGGGCCGGGCACCACATCCTGCACTCCTCTGCCGATGAGCCCTGCGGGCTCCGGGGCGCCTCCATCAGGCTGTACGTTGAGGGCAAAGACGGCCTCAAGTCTGTGGGGACCGTCGTCCCGGACCCAGATGTGACCCCGACCTTTGAACTCTCTGTGGTGTTCAAGGTGGACAAGGAGGATGGCTGGCACATCTTTGATTCTGGCAAAGTGCTGAAGCTGAGGCCGGAGTACCGGCTGGTGAAGAGGAAGCTCTACTCCTCTGAAAGTCCCGTGATCCATGAGTTCAGCTAGTGGTGGACGGGGACTGCAGAGTCATTTCAGTCCATAGTGAATGTCAAGCTGTGTACACTGTGAGGTTTATGTTTTGATTAACTCAAGTTCATTTTATATATTAAGATAGCTGAACCTCTTTGAGCAGGCCCTCAAACCAACTTTGTTTTTGTTGCTTTTTCACTAATTGCCAGTATTTTGCACTGCGAGTTGTCTGACACTGCTTAAATTTCAATCCAGAACTGGGCTGGTCTCACTACTAAAGTGTACTGTTTTTGTATTTTATTTATAAGACTTAAACTGTGCAATAAAGTATTTATATAAAGTTTTATGTGGGCATTTTTTTTTCTTTTGATAAAGCAAAGGCAACTTTACTCCTTGGCCTTAAGCCATTAACTGGATTTCTAAAGGCTGGGGTACAGGACTTGCCCCCTTAACTATCATTAGGAAACAATGTGTTGCAGGGTGATTGTTAACAGGTTGTCCACATCCTTAAGTTGGCCTTAAATAATTGAAAGTATTAACTTATCATGGCAGAACTGTTATCTATTTAAGACCCGTGTGCTGACGTATAAATTCTGTTCCGTAACAAGCTAATGCTAGAGAGCCACGTCCTGCGAGTCCCCAGAAATTTTAGCTTTGTTATACATTTGTCCATTTTTTGAGGGCTCTTAAACTTTGAAACCTGAATAAACACTGGACAGGTCAACTTTCAAAAAAATGGCATGATCAAATTGTAGTTTTATACTTTGAGGGCAAGCTTCATCTAATGAAAATACCTTTAGATGAATGCATCAATAGCTGTTGCATTCCTTCATAAATTAAATGGCTGATCTCTTTAAAACATTTAGGTGTTTTGGTGCAGACAATCTAAAGGATGTAGACTATTGCCTCAAGGACAAGCATTGGTTATACTAGTTTGCAGGAAATGCAGTCATTGCTGTTTTAGTCAGAGGCTAGACTTTGGTTCTGCTCGCCTTAGCTTTATAGCAAGAAAAATCTGCAAAGTGAAACTGTTAAGGCTTTACAGTGGATACAGCAGAATAACCAAATCAGGGTTGGCCCTGCTCCTCCCAAAAACAAGAACAGGCCGTCAAATATGAAACCACGTGAGGCAACTATCATGTGACAGAAAACCTCAACCCTGTTTAAAATACTTTAACTATTACACACCACGGCTATTCATAGAAATCAGTTCAGTGTGCTAGCTCAGACAACTCTAAAACGAAACCTACAATAAAAAAAAACAATAAGCAAACCACTCTGCCCTGTTTTACATTTAAATCAAATCTTTTATTTAACAAATGTACACCAAAAAACATACATACCCTCACTATATGATCCTTCTCAGGTACAAAACTCAACTTTGTACTCTACCACAACACCAGCATGTTCTTATGCCATTTACAGAGCGTTCACACTCACTCACACACACACAGGCTACTTCCTAAGTGATGATCAGGGATGAGTAGTTTCAGCAATAACAAACTTTGCCCATCTTGTTTCATAAAGGTTTAAATTTTCTTGACGTCAGCAGGAGGAAGTGAGGTCAAAGGAGGATCCTTTAGAAACTTTGTGTTTTCATAGCCAACTTCTAAAGATGAAACCAAATCCTGTTGGCAAGGGCTAACTGCAGGTCCAAACCTAACAACAGTTTAATATAATACCGTTAATGAGTTTTAATCCGAAGTGGAACTTTATGACTGAAGTGTTCTCTTGACTTAAATCATGCTTTGGAAAAAGATCTGCAGATATTTAAAGGTATATGCATCTTCGGTACTCTAGAACAAGCTAATGTATGCCGTGACCTAAAGATCGGAGGCATTAATATAGAGGAAAAAAAAGAAATTCCCAGTGAATTATACTTCAACATGGCCCAGACTGATTGATTAATTGGTCCTGTGTGGCATTGGTCCAACATGCAGAGCTAATAAAACAGGTATTAAATCCTAAGAACATCACGTTCAACGTTGCTGCCATCCAGTGTCTTTACATCCACCTTTCAGAGGACATAGTTAGGTGCAGGACAGACGCAGACAGACTGTACTAACATACAAAATGTTGAGTGGGATCCAATCTAGCAGGCAGGACTCAACCTGCCGTTGATTGTTGATCCCAAACAAGCAGCTGCTGGTGAAAATGTTCTCGTTAGAAAGTTTTCATTCAGTTTCATCAAACGGAAATGACTACTCGGGACCCTCGCCAGATACGCTACGCACCGGGGTGCAATTTGAAGGAGCTGCGCACTAGTCCCGTCAGACACAACCAGGCCACAGAGACATCAGCCATTCCCAGAAAAGCATCCCAGAAGCTACTTCTTCATTTTGAGGTCAGCTTCCATGGCGCTACGGCGACCCCTGGTGCCTCCATCCTGCAGTGGGAGAGACAGATAAGAAATCATTTTGTCAAGGCGCGAAAGTCAAAAGATCGGAGACCTCGTCGCGTGATCGAGATCCGCTCAAAAACACGGCATGGTCCAACCTCGGAGGGCTTCCTCCCCACACGACGGACAAAACGGAAGAAAAATAAAGATGACTGAAAAAGGGAAAATAAAATAAAAAAAGATACAAAGAAGAAAAGAAATTAGAGGATGCAGAGAAACACTGAGAAACGTATGTGAAAATAATGGAAAAACAGGAAAGCGGCATGGACTGGGAGCTTGTACGATGAGAGGGTACAGGGAAGTTTGCGTGTATGATGTGATTAAACTATGTGCAAACAGAAGCTAGAGCGTATGAGGGTGTCTGGAGATGACGGCTGGTTTATGAGCCTCAGCGTTTGGAGCTGCAACAGCCTGATAGATTGCATGACTGTTTCCCCATCAACCAAAACAAAAGGCAAAGTCATGCTGAACAAAAACCAAAAAAACTGCAAAACCTTACAGCTATCCGTACTGTACTGTTGGTCCTGTCACATTAAATCCCAATAAAACGTTTTTTTGTTTTTTCTTATCAAAAGCAGAGAAAATGTGAAACGTTTCAGGCACTGTAATCAGGATGCAAGTTATCGATTAACGAGTTAATATAACAAATAATTGATACAAATCCATTTTCTCTTGCATCAAGAGGGTTGACTGTCTTTCCGTAACATAAAGGGTTAATTTGTCACATTATGCTGAATATATAATAGATACATTTTATGTCAGCCGAGTTTATTACTGATCTCAAATAAAATTTGTGGTTTTCTCTCTCATTAAACTTGGGCATATTTATACAATATAACCAAACAGAACCACTTAGTTAGTGAGAATCTTTCATCAAATGCTTGGCTAGCGTTTCTTCTCCGACGGCTGACCTTCTCTTCCGGTTCTTCTTCTCCTACTTAGTTTACTGTGCTTGCAAGCATATTTTCATAAAAGATGAAAATATACGAAACACTTAATTCCCAATGAACAGAGAGATATCCTCACAGAAGTACTGTGTGTGCTTGCTTTTGAAGGAATGATAAAATTTCACTCGATGAATTTAATTAACTCACAACAGCCCTCAAAAATTTATTTTGTCGATTGAAATTATGGTGTCTTTTTAATTCTCCATCTTGTTATAATTTTTCTGCGTTATACCCTCCACCTTTGTAACACACATCAGTAACTTTTGAAGATAACGCTGCTTCAGCATGTAGCACGGCTAAATGAGCGCTTAACGACAACGAACAGTGTTTATATTTCAAAACAGAACTGCAGGAAGTCCATTTTGGACTCTGTTTGGACCGTTTCTCTTTATTGTTCTGCTATGATGACTCCGCCATCTTTAGCACTGGCTCTACTTAAGGACGACCAGATGCGCCCTCTGTTGGTTGGCGGGCAAACTACATTTAATCTAGCACAGCATCAATCGTCAATTAATCATAAATCGAATAATTGTTTGCATTCCTACACTGTATGTGTAAAACTGGTTGATTTCTGTATCTGTTTAGTGTTTGATGCCAGTGAAGAAGAAAAGTGTCACATATGGACGGAGTGAGTGATGTTTGCGCTGAGACCTGGTTCTGGTGAGATCTGAGGGAAGAACCTGAATACTTACAAAGAGAGAGAGAAGGAAAGCAGGAGAGGCCATTGGGACACTGTCCTGTAGGAGGACAAACATCGGAGTGAAAAAGAGAAAGCAAAGACACAGGCGTGAGAAAGCAAGTTTCATTGGAGTCCCAGTCAGACGAGACGGCGAGGGGGGAGCTGGACCTCATCAGGTGGGAAGCACAGAAACACACATATCCACAAAACATCAGGATGACACATCAACACTTTAACAAGTTCAGATTTGACATTACAAGACTGAGATCCACAGAAAAGAAGAGACAAGCAGGTGAATACGGAAATTCCCGTCACAACTCCCATCGAATTATACAGATTTTTTTTATTCAAAGATCCTCGCTGAGGAGACCCCCCAGACTCCCACGTCCGGCTCCAATAACGGAGGGCAACGTGCACGACTATGCGAAAAAAGCCCTACTTTAAATGATCTGCGGACACACAGGCATGCAGGCGGAGACAGAAACAGCTGCGGCCAAACATGCAGGACACGCATCAACTGGGACGTCGGCAACAATCGTTCCAACGAGGCGGCGGACAACAAGCAGAGCAAACAAACTATCACAGATACGTAACAAAGGCAGCATGTCCAACTTTGACGTGCATGTGGAAGCAAAAACAATGGATTCCTGCCAAACTTTTGCTGACTTCTAGGTCTGAATGTGATGTAAACAGAAAAAAAAAAAAAAAAAGGACCCAGTGGCGGTTTATGGTGACATGGCTTTCTGCCCAGGGCGGCACAACCCAATAAATAGAAACAACCACCAAAAATGAAGGAGTTTGCTATTAGTTAAGGATTTAGGTTGTTCTTTGATGTGCAGCTCATGGTCTAAATTTAATGGTCATCTTTAGGAGGTTTGTCCACATGGAAAGAACCGCCCCTGGGTATACTACTAAAATACACATCGTGATGGTGATGGAAGAAACAAAGATCTGTCATCAAAGTTAAACTATGTTCAATAAAACAACTTTACATTATTATTGCACAAACCTAAATCAACATAAAAATCTGTTTTCACTGATACTGAGCTTGCTGCCCTCCCTCTCGGTCAGGATTTCTCTCGCACGTCCAGGCTGCATCACAAGGACTTACCCAGAAACTGATGACATTTATGTAAACTGAATCTGTCTCACGAAAGAAAATAAAAACAAAATCTCTGGAGGTCCACAAAAGTAACAAGAAATAATTTAGCTAATAGTTGTTAAATTTTCTACAACTGATTTTTTTTTTTCTATTATTAAGTGGAAAAACATTATTAAAATGTTGTATTTATTGGTTATATTATTACATTTTAAAAGAAGCATGAACCCAGAACTTTCCACCTGCCAGCCAAAGTAAAAGCACTTTAAATTTCAAAACACAAATAGTCAGAGTGAGATGTGCAGGGTTCCATCGTCTGTCCAAAACAAGAGACTTGTTCATCGGCGCTTGATGAAACATTTTATCTTTCAAACGGACAATTTGACGTGATCTTAATGCAACAATGACTGAAATCTCATCCATACAGGATATTTCTCAAAATGTGTCGATTAATCATATTAATCTTGATTAATCTCGATTAGTAGATTTCTGAAATAATTATCAACTAATTCAGTAATCGATTAATCGTTAATTGGAATATACAGATCCAAAAAAGGCCATTTGATTGAAAAACAACAAAAAAACTCCAACATATTCAGAGCAGTAATTAATCCAAAACTGTACAAAAACTATATACATTTTGCATTTAAGATAGAAAGAAACCTTTGTCTAAATATTCTTTTAGCCAAAACTCCTTTTGTGGCAGTTTTAGCTTGACGTCATTCATAAAAGATCGCATTTTAGGCTAGACAATGTTTATTTTCTTATTCAAAACAAGGAATTGAACTATTAGTTTATTTGCATCCTTTATTGTATTTCTAATGTTAAATGTTAAATAAATAATGTTAAATAAAAAATTTGTAAAATGTGCCATTTTTTTTATCCGATTAATTGTCAGAACAATCGATTAATCAATAAATAAAATAATCAAACCAGAGGTTTGATGAACCTCTGGTTCATCAAACCATGGTAAACTTTTTGATGCGTCCTCCAGTTTTACCCTCTTTGGGCGCAGAGTAATTACGTTTCTGGAGAGGCTTTCACTTACAAACTTTTTATAACTTCAAACGCTTAGTAACGTAACCTCCTTCTCCTCCTCCTCCCGCTGCGCAACCCACCTTCTCGGCCGGCTCCCCTGGTTTGCGGTTGCCCTCCCTGCCGCGGAGGCTCTTGGCGGAGATGGCGCTCTCCGAGGTTTGCATGATGAGCTGGGTGGCCAGGAACTGCTGGACGTGCTCCAGGACGTCGCGCTGCATCTCCAGCGCCATGTGGTACACGTCGTGGTCCGACGAGTTGTACATGATGGCGTTCTGGAACATCAGCATGATGTCTCGCTGGAACTCGGCGGTGGTGCGGATCACGCCGGACTCGATGTTCTTCTTTATGGCCGACAGGTCCATGGGTCTGCGTAAGATGTATTTAGATAAAAAAAAAAAAAAAAGAAACGGTAGAAACGGGTGCATTTGTTTATCGTATGTTCGCTAAAAAATAGATCTTTAATGGGTGTTGTGTTTTCTGACCTGTGCACTATGCTGTGGTAACCCGGGGCGATGTCGTCTGACACGGGCTGCAAGAAGACACTGGCGTACCTACAACAAACATTACATCTGCTTTAATACTAAACTAAAACTAAAATCAATTTCACGACTGAAAATTAACACAAAAACAAAGAAAACACTCATGCTACTTGTGGCTAACAGAGAAGTGCTGGCAGTGTATGATGTTATTTAGTGTCTATGCTTGCCAACAAACATCACCTGTGATTGGCTGCAGCTCTCCACACCAACATGATGGCCTTCTTCCAGATTTTCTGTGCCTGGACGGCCTCTTGGTCTTCACCGCATGTGGAGCTGATGCACATGAGAGAGAGAGTAAGTGAGAGTGAGAGAGAGAATTAAAGTGAGTGAGAGTGACAGTGAGAGGGAGACATTTGTAATGAAAAAGCAGTTACAGAAAGGTGCTAAAAGTATTTAAAACAACGAGCGTGTTGTGTTTTAGATTTTATAAATTAGATTGTTAGTGCAACTTTTCTTGTGTAGTAATCTGTCCGATTGGACAGAGTTTTTAATGTTTTGCTTTTGGTCGGCATGTTGGCCGACCGTGCACCTACAGCTGGGAGGAGGAGGCTGGGCTGCTGGCCAGAGAATCCACGGTGTAGCGCTGGGACGGCGGGCCGTAGCCGTCTTCGCTCTCGCTGGCGGCCCGCTCCACCTCGGACAGGTACGGACCCTCGCCCTCCCCACAGTCCTCCTTCAGCTCCATCCCGTCGTCCGGGTCGCCCTCGCTCCCTCCCTCCTCTTCCTTCACCTCCAGAGAAAAACAAACGGAGTCGAGTTTTCCATGTAAATAAGAGCCGTCAGTGGATGCTGGCGTGTTGATGTGGGTTACCTTGGACTCTCTCCCAGACACGGAGCTGTCTTCTGAGTCTGCAGAAGGAAAAAAGTAAAAAAAAAAAAAACAGTTAAAGGAGAAACAAACATGAGCTTTGTTTCCGAGTATAAGCATCCAGGCGTGTTCCCCACCGAGGCAGGGAGGGTTGGGCTCCGGCTGGCTCCAATCCTCTCCTTCAGTCTTCACTGTTGCTTCGGCGACCTCCTTCGCGCCGGCCACTGCCTCCTCTGTGACTTCGCTTCCTGCCGCACCGTCGTCGGAAGCCAACGAAGAGGTGACGTCGCTTCCTGCCGCCTCGGTTCCCTCGCCGCTTCCCTTAAACTGTTCTTCCCTTTTGACGTCGGGCTGGCTCTGCGTCTCTGGGCCATCAGAAGACGGAGCTGGTGCGGTGGAGGCGTCCTGGTTCTCCTGAACCGAGGCGGCATGCTGGACCGGAGGGTCCGACGGCTTCAGGTCCTGGGTCTCCCACGGCCCAGGGAGGGTGTGGCCTTCTGAGACGGCTTCCTCGCACAGAGACAGCGCTGCTTCCACGGCGGCGGCGTCTAAAGCCTCCACAGAGTCATCCACCTATGACAACGGACAGAGAAAAAGAAAATTATTATTTAGTTTAAGGATTTTTTTGGCTGCAGTGGCTTTTAATTTGATAGTGAATCAACAAGAAAGGAGGCTATGAGCGAGGGGGAAGACATGAGGTTGACTTTTTTGACTTCTGAAACTCAGAAATTTTCCAGATAGAAAAAAACATGAATTTTTTTTTTTTTTTTAATTGGAAATTTTCAACTTTTGGAGCTCAGAAATTTACATACTTTTCCTAGAACATTTCTGAGATTAATCTAAAAGTTTCAGATTTTTTTCTCACAAATTTTCAACTTTTTTCGACATTTCTGTTTTCTCCAAGATTTCTCTAGAATATTTCTAAGATTTATTTCAAAATTTTAGTTTTTTTATTTTGCATCCCACACCGGATTCTGTTTGGACCTGCTGCGTCCAAAAAGTCCATTTCTCTTTTCCATTCTGACATGGCCGCCATCTTTGTTTTTCTCACAACTAGTCCCGCTTTAGGATGACCAGCATCGCCCTCTGCTGCATGGAAACGAAACTACAACCCTAAAAGATCTAATGGACTTCATTTGTTAATCGATTAGAACCAATTTCTATCTAATAAACCATTAATTGACAATGAATTGCTACGCGATTTTTTTTTTTTGCATCCCTAGTACAAATACTTTAGAAAGAGACTATGATCATATTGTCTTCTTCCCTTATGAGACAATTTTGAGAATGTATGACTTTCATTAAGTTTTTTTATGGCATGACTTTATCTTTTACTTCTTTTTATTTTTTCAAACCTAATGAGTCAACCTAATGAGAGCTAATAAGTTATGCATTAGCGTATGGACTGTTTCTTTTTTTTGTTATTTTTTTACTGTCCTACTGAGACTGGGTCAAACAGTCACATCGCGTAAACATGAAATGATGAAGCTCCAACAGCCCTACATCCCTCAAACCCATTCTGCTGTGATAAACCGTCTTATTTACATTCTCGGTCTTGTTATTTTGCAAGAGACCTTCCTTCTCTTCCGTACCTTCTCTTCTATGATGGCGATGATGTCTCCCACAGTCTCCAGGTCCAGCTCGTCCCCCATGTACGACACAGCTACCAGATCCTCCTCTGCTAGCCCCGTCTCCTCGCTGAGCTCTGCCTTCACCGCCGCGTCTGCATCGCCCTCTGCAAACAAACATTAAAGTATGGACAAATGCAAATACGTTTACACTTTATTCAGAGTTCATTCTGATTACCTAACAGGTCAAACTAAACCCACTCAAGCTGCTCTGTTTACTGTTTTTTTTTTTTTTTTTTTTTTACTTTATTCACGATAACATGAGCACAGAGTTGCCATCTGAAAATATTCTTATCCAAAAATTGCAAACTACAAGAAGGGTTTGACAGATGATAGTAAATGGTCTGCCAACAATAACTATGTAATGAAATAAGCAAAGCAGGAAGTACCTGCTTTAAGCACCTTAATGGATTAGTTCAAGAGTTTTGAAGTGAGGTTCTGTTAAATGGTTATAAATAATTAAATTACTGGACTCCAGTAGAAAATGTCCACCTCTCTCAGCATTAAACAACTACAGACTCTTAACTTCAGAGTGGTTTATGTCAACACTATTTTATAAACCTTTAAATTCTCAACATGTTTACATGAGGTGATTGTTTATGCAAAAACTGATACTTATTTACGCGGGAAATGAAAGCTGGAGGCTGTGCACCACCAATGATCTTCCTGTGTGAAACACGACCTGAGAACAAACATGTGACTCATTTCTGATCAGAGCAAGCCAATAAATAGTGTCTCACTTAAATCACTGGAATATTTTGTATTACGCAGCAACTTTGATAAATCGATTTGATCAATTAAACAATTTTTTTTGTTTTGTTTTTGAAAATTTAGATTTTTTTTTTTTCTCACTGATGCACTTCCTGGGTTTCCAGAGTGATGTTGACCCACCAAAGAACGACCATCTTGTTTTACAGCTTCTATTCATTTTGACTTTGAATTCAGATCAACTCCCAGAAATAATTATTGAAATAAAAGCTGGTTTTTAAGGATATTTTCGGTTATTTGTAATTTTTTTTAAAGAGAAAAGTGAGGAAATTTTTTCGTATGACTAAAATCAGGGAAAAAAAAGTTTAGTTTTAAAAAATTTTTTATTTTATTTTTAAACCATGTCTCTCTGCCCTACTTGAAACATTTTACATGCAAGCGTTTCAAGCAGGAAGATCACTGGTGATGCACCAGCTCTAACCTCCATCTCCAGTGTAAATAATTATCAGCTCATAATAATAAAAAAAAACAAAAAAACTGAATGCTAACATGACTATGGTTTTAAGGGCTCATAAAACATTATATTTGTGGCATTGGAGTTGCTAAATAATCTTTGGTCTTGTGGGACTAGCCATTAGCTTCATAATAGATGATTTTAGACTTGATTTTTTAACTATTTATGTATTCATTATGCTTCTTAAAGTGGGACCAGAGTTTGAATTTTGTACTATTTTGTACCACATGAGCTGGTATGACAACACAGTTCCTTGAATCCTCACAGGGCTAAAAATGTCTCTGCATTCACCAGCTTTCATTTGAGTCTGCTTACCAGTGAAGACTTCATGACCGGGGACTAAAGCAGCAGCTGCGGCTGCAGTCTGCACACCGTTGGTTAAACTCGTTGTTGTATCTCCTTCTGATACCTGACGCCAAAAAATACATCAAATACTCCAGACCAAATATAGAAACAAATACAAATCCTAACATTTACACAACTTTCCTTCCAAAAGTTGTTGAAATAATTTAACTCAGAATAATTCATATAAGTCAAACCTGTCAAACAAGTACTTTTAAAATCCAAAATTTGCTTATTCAATTTAGATTAATCTAAATTAATATGTATGTTTCTTGATTGCTGTTATTTTGTTAGCACTCACAAGGCGTGGGCTGGCAGAGATGAGGTTTCCTTTCTTTAGCAGCTCCGATAACAGAGGCGACGGCGGCGGCGTGGCTTTCTGCGTCAGGAGTCTCTTCTGAGGTGAGTCCTCCGCCAGAGAAGCCAGGCCTCCGTCTTTTGGCCCTGATACCGGAGGATCCGCTGCCGGCAGGAACACGCCCACCCCCTGAGCCTGACGGAGACGGGTGGAGGGAGTCACTCGTCTTGTTGAGTCTCTCGCAAATTTACACCTGACGTCCGGCTGAACGGTTTCCTACCGCTGAGTGGACGGCGGTGTCCTCCGAGGGGACGCCTTCGGTGTCCATGGGTGGCGTGGGGACAGCGGAGTCTGCCTGAGCGTCGTGGGTCGAGGGGCTGGCCCCGAGGGGCGAGCGGACCGTCACGCTGGGAAGGCGCTTCGGCGTGTTCTTCATCGCCTGACGCGCTGTGTGACACACAGGGAAAAACAGCAGAAAGGAGCGACTTTAGATCTCTCGATGAGTAATTCAAAAAGCTGCTACATTAATAATCAGTCATGGATTATTAATCAATATTTTTCACACAGGCCAAAAGAGACATGAAGCAATACATCCCGGTACATTTCCCAGTCGATGATCCAGCTGGACAGACGGACCCTAAAATTTACTGGTGGCAAATTTTAGACACGATTAGTCGGATTAATCGTGATTAATTGATTATTGAAATAATCGTCAACTGAATTAATAATCGGATCATCGTTAACAGAAGTTTACAAATTCAACAAAAGTCATTTTGCTGACGGAAAAACGCACTCAGAGCAGTAATTAATCCAAAATGCTGCAAAAAATGTTCACAATTTGCATTTAAGATTAAAAAAAAAAAGTCTGTAAATATGATCAACCCAAAACTCCTTAAGTGGCCTAATTTTAGCTTCACCTGGTAAAAATACTGCATTTAAAAAAAAAGATACAAATTTGTTTATTAAACTTTTTGTTTTTAATTAGGGTAAAATTATTACTGACAGTTTTCTTACAAAGGAAAATGTTCAGTATGACAAAGTTGTTGTCTTTTTTGCAACCAAACTCTTATAAGGAGCAGAACCACATCCATCCAAACATTTTCACTAAGAAGCCGACTTTGCTGCACCCAAAAATCAGCTTTTAATTCATAATTATTAAATTTGGCTAAATATTAGCAAGCGTTTTGAAGGAAAGTGACTAAAATCCTGTTTTTAATAACAAATAAATAAATAAATCATTTGTTAATTTTATTTTATTATTTTTTTTGTCACCCCATGACTTCTTTTGACTTGACAATTTTGGCCTATGTGACAAAAAGTCTGGACAGCCCCGTTTTTAATATTTATATCCTACCTCTGAGAATTCATTGTGACTTTAGGCTGAATTTGCTGCGACATAAACCAAGCTGCAGCCGGTGCCTGCAGCTTCCCGTCTTAAATCCAGTGGAAGCAGCAGGAAGGCTGATTGGTCGGTGTTTACAGTCAACGCTCTGGGCCTACCTTGGTACGCCATCTCTGTGGCTTTCCTCTTCTGCTCTGCCTCCTCCTCCTGCTGCTTCTTCTTTCTGGAGTTGAAAAACAAACGCAAAGTTTAAAATGTGAGGCGTGGCAAAGGAAATGAGGACGGCTAGCTTGTCCAAAGATTGTGATAACATTAGCCTTTAGAGCTGAGGGTGAGGACTTCTGCTGGAAAACAAACTAAAAATTCTGGAAAAGTTGATTTTAAGAGCAGAAGCGGTAGAGGTCAGTAAATAAGAGCTAACCCTGGGCAGCTTACGACAAGATATCTTTTCCATGTTTTAAGTGACATAATCTGCTAGTGGAACCAGTACTTTCTCATCAATATTAAGGAATTATTAACTTAAAACAAACTCCTATATATTGCTGAAAAGTTACTTGCAAGTTAGTTTTGCCTTATTTCAAGTATTTAAGATATTTGCACTAGAAACTAGACCAAAGATATTCGGTAAGACTTTGTGTTCTTGCAGTGAAATCCGATCCCCTTTAATTACCGTACAGAGGTTGTACTCACCGTTGCTTTTCAGACATTTAAAGAAATTTTTATCGTCGCAACAGAAAAAGATGGAAATAAGTTTCGGGGGGGGGACAAACATAAAAAGAATCGGAAATTTGACTGCAACTCTTTGGAAAAGGCGCCGCAAAATCAGGAATTTTAGGCCACAACAATCACAAGGAAATATGGCGGCATCCTGGAGGGGCCAAAAAGGGAAGAGCCTCACTGTGTGATTTCTGCCCACAGATCCTTGAGCTGGGAGTCCATGTGACCCGTCTGGATCAGTTCTACCTCCTTCTTCAGCTTCCTGTCAGGACAAGGACAACAAATACAGAGGAAATCATTTTTAATGCGCCATCATGAGTTTCTATTACACTTAGTTTCATTCGTTGTAATAAAAGCAGCAACTTTGAATTAATGCACTAATCAGCACACCGTATTAGTATGTAAACCTACCTGTACTGCTCCTGCGTGTCTCTCTGTAGTCTCTTTAGCTCCTCGATCCTTTCAGTGGTCAGCCTGCGGACGATGACATCTTCGATGGTCTCCACCACCTCGCCCTTCTCCCCACGCTTACGCCTAGAACAAGACAAGAATGTTTAGAGCGCAAGCTTTAAGTCAGAAAAGTTCGGAATCGAATTCTGCGACCGTGACGCCGCCGCGCCGAAGCACTCACTTTGGAGCTTCCGTGGCTTCCAGCAGCTCGGAATATTGTGAGGCACAGTGCTGAGAAGCAAAACAGGAAATTAGCTAAGTTAGAATAAAATTCAACACGAGTGACTTCTGTGGCTGGGAAATGAAGACAGAGGGAGAAAGTAGTGGGTTATCGTCTCTCTCTCACACCTTCTGAGAGAACCAGTCGGGAGGACGACCAGGCTCAGAGAAAGGCTTGATGGCTCTGCTCACAGACACCCTGAAAGACAAATAAGACAAAAATATAAGATAATAACACTTTATTGACTTCCGAAGAGGGAGTGGGGGGGTGGGAGATAGTTTGTCCCACCACAGCACACGGCAGAAACAAAATATAA
The DNA here is from genome assembly GCA_903066815.1 of Brachyrhaphis roseni. Taxonomy (NCBI): domain Eukaryota; kingdom Metazoa; phylum Chordata; class Actinopteri; order Cyprinodontiformes; family Poeciliidae; genus Brachyrhaphis; species Brachyrhaphis roseni. The sequence continues at coordinate 69,407 of CAEFZY010042914.1, forward strand.
GTAAAAAAAAAAAAAAAAACATCTTACAAATAAAAAAGAAAAAATAATGACTGTATTGTGGCGTATACAATGTATATATTTCACAAAAGAATGTATACTTTTATTGTGAAGGGGAGAAAGTGAGGTGAGAAGACATCATTCTATTTTTGGTTTTGAGTGGAAGACATTGAGAATAAAACAAGACTCAAATTATTATTTCGTCTTTTTCCACATTATTACCCTATGATGAGAACAATAAAACACTTTTTTTTTTTTTTTTTAGCAATGAGAACAACAAAGGCAGTAATATCAAATCAGATCATTTAAGTCCTCTTTGGCTTTTATTACTGTAAAATAGCTTGTTGCATCTCTATGCTGGTATTTAGGAATGTTTATTTTTGAATTACTATAAGCAGGGAAACCTTGGTTAGAGATAACATCTATGACACCTCGGTTTCCCACTATATCACCTGTTTTAACTAAGCACCTTCTTGATGGACCTTGTTTCTCTCTTACATCTCTGATCATATATGGTTGATAGGGAACAAATTTACTACAAGTGACAAATACTTTCATCGATTTACCAGTTTTGGTCTCCGCTCCTCATCACAGATGACGCCAGGCACAGTTTCTCCCTGATTGACCAGGGCTCCGTAGGTCCCACATTCAGAATCTTGTGTTCTGTAACAAAAAAAAAAAAAATTAATTAAAAAAATTACAAACATCTAATGTTTGTTCATTTCTGACAGGTATTGGTTCCTACCAGCTTGCATATCCATCATGCTATATTTGTAAATGCAGAACGAACTAAACCAGTCGTAAAACTAGAGTTTAGATTCTATCTGATAAAAATGAAACTTACTAAGGGTATAAAACGGCTCCCGATAGCAACGGAAGCTGCCTGTTTAATTAGAAACGCGAGGATAACCGTACCATGTTTGACGTAAAAAAAAGCAGAACTAGCTTGCTACAGCTAGCCACAATACTCTAATTAGCCTGATATTGTCTGCAGGATGATTACAACTCGTCATTTAACTGAAACTTAAACAAGGCTTATCAGCACAAAGCTATTATTTTACAACCAAGATAAAACGGCACAGTAACGTCTAAATTCTAGCGTTAGCTTAGCAATGTTTGGGGGGACACATTCATGGGGCACACACACACATCTTCTCACATAGAGGCGATATTTAGGCTGCAGTGTCTTTACAAGTTGGGTGAAATAAGACCCCTAGATTATTTTGCCTTCACTGATCCCTAAAAGTCTCAAATAACATTAAAAACTATATTATAATGTTACTTACTGCCGATGCCGCTCGCCATTGTTTTTGCGACGAGAATCCTGGCACAACATCCGCCGGACAGATTTGGGTGATGCACACAACACGCCGCCGTCCGTCCTCCCGGGCCAGACAGAGAGATAATACACTAAAAAAAGCCCTGAAGCAAAAATTAGCATGGGGAGTGTCAAAAAGCTGTTTAAAATCATAATTAACAGAAAAAGGGCTTTCCAACAGCCATCTGCGTGTAATCTATATAATTTGTTTCTATTTTGTTTAGTTTTGTGATAAAGTTCCTGAAATAAATGGGCTTTTCAGTGATATTCTGATTTATTGAATGTGTTTGTACAATAAATACCTGAAGGTGGTCAGTGATATTAACTAATAATCCACTAGAAATACATCTAGAAAAGTACAAGTAGTTTTTAATTTCTATTACATTAGTTAATATCTATTAAAGCAGCATTGTAAGATGTAATTTTACTGGGCATGGTGATTGCAGGAAAGACTGCAGAATGCACATTAAATTTAAGAAAGCTTCTATATTTTTCTTTGTTTCGGTCCAACATATCAATACTATAAATATCCACACAAATAATATTTCAATACTGTATTTGAACCTGGAGATGTGTACATAAATGATATCTGTCTTCCTTTTCTATACAAATCTGTAAGACATCCCGAAGGCTATCAAAAGCTTGCCTCATAGCCTCTACCACCTTAAAATTAAAATTCTGATAAACATTTTTGGTAAGATCACCTCCATTTTTCCCCCCTCTGTCTGTTGTATATAAATTCATAGCATTCCATCTCAAAGTTAATTTCTCTTTCAACAATTCCAGTGATGTTTAATGAATGTTGAAATGTCTGCAGATAATCCCTGCTGCTATTAAAGTTTGCATTTAAACTTCAGCTATTGCAGTGAATTATAGAATAATTTGGCTACACATTTAGTATTATGTAATGTGATTCAGAGCAGCAGAGAAAACTCAAAAAGAAGAAAAAAAAAAGAGAATTCACACTCATTTAAATATTGGCAGTCTTTATTTCCACAAGACTAAGAAATGTTTAATATACATTTTCTCTTACAATTTAACATCTATCTCATCTCGTTTTCTTCCAGAACATTTATTTTTACTCAGACAAGTAAAAATCTGGTGTACTGTTAAGGCCTCTTTTAGAGACATCTAGAAACGGCTGCTCTCTATTTACACATCATTCATACTTTTCAGTCAGTCAGTCAGTCACCCTCTCCTCAGAGAGCGAGTCCTTTCTCTTCTTGTGGGCCAGAGGCAGGCGGAAGGATTTCTAACACCTGTCCAAGTTCGACTTTTCTTTTTCTTTTCTAATTATTTCAGTCATGGGACTGACATTTCTCTGTGGATCGAATGAAACTCCAGCAGCCGGACCGTTTCCTGCCAGCTGAAAAAAAAAAAAAAAAAAGAAAAAAACGCCACTGCTGCCCTGGCCTGCAAACAAAAGACATTCACCATCGTCACCTGAAACATTTCCTCCGAATGTTTCTTTGACAACTTTGCTCTTCCGACGCGTGCACAAAACCCTCGCAGAAATGTTTGCGGTACATGAAAACATGGGAAACGTAATGGCAAATGAAGCTGAAGCGCAGTCTTTCTGTTTTTCCGTATAAAGGTTCTGGTACTTTACAATACGTTGCATAGAGATTTCATCAAATCCTTCAAAAGCAAGATTGTTAAGTTGGAAAATGGTCTAATATTTACGGTTTTCCTAAGTAGCTTTTTCAGACCAGAAAAAAAAATAAAATAAAACAATTTTTGCTAAATTGTTATTCAAACCAATTTAATCCATGTAGTAACTTGATTTAAAAATTATTTTTCAACCTATGTTTTAGCTCATCTGGTTTTGATTAGTTTCATACTACATCATTCTTTTCCAGTCCCGTTAAAATACAGACATAAGTTACTGTACAAAACGCTGGATTTTACGGTTGAAATGTCGAGGATAGGGCGCAAATTACAAAACATCTACATTCTTTGTTTCAACAAAAAAACAAAAACAAACAAACAAAAAAAAACATGACAAAAAAGTACCAGAAAAGTATGAAGACACCAACATTTTGTATGCGCTAATGATTTTTAAAGTAGGTAAATTAAACGGGTGAGTGAATGACGCGGGAAGAATTTCGTAAAATCTATCATAGTACCAAATATATTCTTTCATACAAAAAAACAAACCAAAAAAAAAAAACCTGTAATAAACTTATCAGATTTTTTTTGTTGTTGATCAAAACGCTCTCCGGTTGATCCTCCAAAATGCTCTGACTTCTCCCGACTTGGACCGTTACAGAGCCGGCACGCCTTGTGATAAACTGAGCTAACTCGACCAGCGGGGGGTGGCGTGACTCGCCACCTTCTTCTGGGCTGTTGCCATGGGAAACGGGGACCGGCTCTTCCGGACTGACGCCGTATCTCCGGCTTGCATTGAGAGTATTCATGAGGTATGAGATGAGCTGTGCAAGGTGTGGAACTAAAAAAAACCAAACAAACAAAAAAAAAAAAAAAGAAAAAGGGAAGGTTAAGGGTGTTACCAAGCCGATAAGCTGACATACAACAACGCACGAGTGCCGGGAGGAAGTTGAACACCTGTTTTGCAACATCTTCCTGTAATTCTGAGCGATGAGTGCTTGAGTAAAAAAAACATCATGATTTTATAGGCTGATTATCCAGAGTAATTCACAGTTTGCATGTTGTATGAATGATCCATGAGTGATGGGCAGCAAGAACATCATCAGAAATATGAAGATGCCTCAATACAGGCACTTCCTGTTCAACCAATCAACTGTTATTGATATCGCTGGGGAGAAAAAAATAAAAAAAAGGCACAATTTGCTATATGTTTGTAACGCTGCAAGCAGAACCTAAAGGAAGTTTATGAAACTGAGCGGTGGGGGGGGTCTGAAAAATCCCCCTGCCATACACTGATGTCCTTACAAACATACAAATAGTTAATAGTGAAGTTATTGTAATATCAAGAAGAGTCTCTTCTCCCCTCCCTCATCCGCCCCAGTCTGAGGTCCTGAAGGCAAGTCTTTTTAAAGTCTCTCTGACAGGGCTCCCCTTCATTCTTGTATTCCTGGTCGATCTTCTCTTCCTCTCCCGTCCTGATGGTCTTTATCTCCAGTGGGGGGCGAGCAGGGCCAGGGCCGGCCCGCAGAGCGCCAGCGCCAGGCTTCCCCGTGAGGACGCCGATGACGAGTCTGTGTGCACCGATTTGACCCTGGGATTCTCCGGATTCTGTGAGGTGGAGATGTAGATGTCGTCCTCGCCGCATGACGGGGAGTCGCAGCCGCTGCCGCTCTCACCGTCTCCGCTAGCGTCATCCTCTGCTAAACAAAAAACACAAAACAAAACGGTTGGGTCAAGAGGGTTCCCATTGGTCAAAATGTTCTGGAGTTTTCAGCTCAGTTTTAAAGTGAACATGTGAGTTTAAGGTGGTTTAGAGTTCAAATATGGAGGCAAACAAAAACAGAAAACAGACTGACAAGAAGAGGGAGGATGGATGAATCTGAGCCTTCAGAGCCACATAAAGATGATTACAAAATCAACCTTCTATCGCCTGAAGAACATTTCCAGGATTAAAGGACTAATGTCTCAATCTGACTATATAGCTTGTGAACAAACAGGGATGGAAAAATACATCTGAAAATAAGAAAACTTCTCATTCACATATTTTCTCCTCCTTTGAAAATAATTACACTCCCCACCCTCCCAGACTGCGCAGGAAGAATAGATAAAGCTCCAGAGGAGATGACCGGTTACGGCACAGATAGCGAACGTGGCTTGGCGCCCTCACCTGGTTCAAAAGTCATGTCGTTTCCACTGTGTGCCGCTTTCAGCCGGTTCGTCATGTCCTTTAAAACCGCAATCTGGGTGCGAATCACGACATCTGGTTTGGTAATGTCCACCTCAACGTCAGGGTTTGAAACCTGATTGGCCAGCCCGTTGCCAATCACATCCGATTGGTATCTAAGGAAGATAGAGGTGTGATTGTCAGACATACACACAGCAGTTTTCTATTTAACGTAAATAAGAACAGGGCTTGTACACTTTTCCCATAATAGAAGTCAAGCACTTTTCAAAGTAAGTTTTCAAACCTTGCACCACACTTTGGAGATAAAAACAATAGAAAATGAAGTTTCAGTTTACGAAGATATATCATTTATTTCTGTTATTAATAATGTCCTGAGATAATTTTCTACATTCTACAGCAGGAACAATGTAAACCAAAATATAGCAACATTTTATGTCTTGAAATGTCTGTTGCACACATACCCTGATTGGTTCGTGAAAGTTACAAAAAAATAAAAAAAAATGTTCTATGTTAGCAAATAAAAATAATTCTGGCAATTCTAACAAACTTAAAACAAGAAAGATTTGGTCTGATTTAACTTCAGAAGGTGAGGGAAAAAATTTAGATATCTTTAAATACAGTATCTGACTTCAACAATAAAAAACGTTTTCCATTTTTAGGCTTTTAGTCAAAATTCACTTCATTACCAAACTGCACAGTTTGAGTAACAAGCACTTTTAATAAATTTATTCAGAAATTAAACACTTCCCAAACCTTGAAAACTTCCTCAGTGAAATTCCAGGATTTCCAGCACCATACAAAACCAGTAAAAGTATTTTTTTCCCTGACCTGCTTTTGGCTGTACCGTTCCAGCACTCGTCGCCAGGTGCGGTCCTTTCCGCTGCGCACACCGTCTCCGGCAACGTCGACCAGAACTTCTTTGCATGTTTCAGCTTCTTCTTCACTTCCCCCGTCTGTGCAGCGCAAACGAAGCACATTTTAGGCAACAGGACAAACACAGAGCTGTGGCTCATCGCCCGGTTCCTCACCAGCCGATCTAAACTGGTCCCAGCGGCGGTCGTCGGTCTCGCTTCTGGACTGTAGGGCCGGAAGCGGCCGGTGAAGCTCGTTTCCTTCCCTGACCGTTTGGAGCGGAAGGCCTTGTTGGGTTTGGGCACCCCGCATCCCTGGAAGACCTGTTCAGGGAGGAGAGAGGCTCGGTAAAATGGAATCCGCTGAGTTGGAGGTTCTGGATAAAACGGCGGCGCTGAGGCGGACCCTCTGCGAGACTTGCACGCTGTTCTCCTGCATGTTCATGATGGCCTCGGAGATCTTGACGTCGAGGGGGTCCATGACGGACTCGAAGTTGAAGGGCCCTTCGAGCCTGTTGGCCAGGTCCAGCATGGCATCTGGAAACCACAACGCAAGGACTCTCAATCCACAGCTCATCTTTCACAAGAAATCCACAAATTCAACAACATATCCTGCTCTTTCATAAAAAATACATTAACATGAAAGCAAAATGGCTGACAGAGTTTCTACATATTTAAAATGTGTAACATTATATATTAATTAGCAGCTAATCTGAAAAACGTGGAGCGTATTTGTACAGAGTATGAAAGCTCTGCCAATTTTTCCCTTTCAAAACAGCTTCAGATCGGATGAGAGCCAGAACATCCGATTTCAAATCAAGCCAAGGATTTTTAATTGAATTAAGTGTAGACTTTGACTATACCATTTTAAAGAGGAATATGCTTTGATCAATCAACTTCTACATTAATTACTTTGGGGAAAAGACATGGTAAACTGATTAATCAGGGTTTTCGCAGGTTTTACCAACTCAAATTTAAAACATTTTAAGACCGACAGGAATGAAATTTAAGACTATTAATCAACAGAAATGTACAAAAAAATATAAAAATTAAAAAAATAGTGTATTTCATATGGTACTGCCAAAGTTTTTTTGCCCAAAAAACATGTTACTTTGTAACATTGCAACAACAGAAGTGAACCAGTGGCGAAAACAAACATCGTCCAGCCAACTGGCCTTACCAATGATGGATGCAAAAGCGCTAGCTAACTAGCTAACTGTACATTAGCAGCTAATTAGCAGTAATCTCAAGTCACAGAAGTAAATGAAGAGGTCTGTGTGCGACTCAAATGTTTGCCTGACAGAAAAGTCCCATGAGAAATATAAACTTTATAAAGTTTGAGATTAAACAGTCTTCTCAAGACAACATTGAAAACATATTCAAATGTAATTTTTTAATGAATTTAAGACATTTTACTGCCATATTTTTGGATTCATGAATTCATGACTTCTTAAGGATGCATGGACACCCTTTATGCTGTTTATGTTTTTAAATGTAAACATAACAAATGCAGTAGTTTTTCATTTTTTTTCTCAAGGAATGGTTACTATTTGCCACGACTGAACGACGCTAAAACAGCAGAATTTCTTTAGAACTTTTTCTTGTCATTAGGTTGTAAATGATGTGCTTTTTATTTTTACATCATACAAATATCAAAATCCTGAAAACGAAAATGCATTTAACCTCTTCCTGTAAGAATTTTATGTTTTACTTTACTTAAAAATCTAAAATCTAATCAATCTCACGTAAAATCAAAATGAAATGGTGGTTCTTGACATGACAAATTTCTGAGGGGAGATATTTATCAAAAAAGTTGTCTATTTAAAAAAGGTCACGGTTATTTGTACTGTTAGTTTTCTTTTACGCAGTCTTGTTGGTCAGTAAAAACTATGCCACAGCCTTTTGTTTCACATGTTTGTTATGCAACACTTCAAATTAAACTTCTACTCATCTTTCTTCCTGATCTTTCTGCCACTTCTTTGGTCTACATGATGCTATATTCTATTTAGTTGAACAATAAATGTACACCACACTCCAGATTCTTGCCTTACTTTGTGTTGGTCTACAACATAAAATCCATTAAATTTTTTCAGTTGTAATAGGCCAAAAATGTGGAAAACGGCTGAACATAATTTTGCAAAGCAACTGTATGAATGACGTTACTAAAATCTACCACAAGGTGGCAGCAGCTCATAAGTGAAATTAGAGCACAGAAGCTGCAGCAGAAGAGGAGCAAACAGAAAGAGGAGCATAATAAACACAGTGGAGAATAGAGGAGATGTGCACCACCCTGAATGTAATGGACCAGATCTGAGTGTGTTTACACTAAACAATAACAGCTTTCATCCTGCAGCCAGTCACATGTGCACCCCTCCCTCTCCCTTTACATTACAGTAAATAAGTCACATGTTTGTACAAGATGTCTAACAAAGAGGACCTTCAAACAAAACGTTCCTGTTTAGGTTAAAGTCTGAACTGGATTGTGACAGAAGATTCAATTTCTATCAATCTTTGGTGGAAAATGGGAATAAAAACAGAAACTATTATGGTTACAAGACTGGAATTATGGTCGTGTTGGAAGTCTTCTTACCGAGGAAGTTGTTCCACTCCGTGTCCAGGTCAGCCTGGTTAGCCAAACACCCCCTCATCACGTTCAGACAGTAATTCTGGCAGGGCTTCAGAGCCACTTGGCCGGAGCAGTAGGGACAGTACAACATCTTCATGGCTGCTCGAACACAGCTGGGAGATGCGCTGACCTGGTGGAGGTGGGAGGCTGTTAGGAAGGCGGCTTTTCACCGAACCACAGCGAGACAAGCTCATCCAAGACGCATACTTGGACTGGGAAACGGCTTAAACATTTCATTTTATAGGGCTAGGTCCACCAAGCAGAATAATCTAATCACCAATGAATCACATGGAAAAACATGTCAAACCAGTACAGTCAAAGAGGTTTGTGTTGAGACTAGCTGTCTATTGCAACCGCAGCTGGCGCAAACACAAAAGATATGAAGTCAGAGGCTCTGAAGGGAGTGGTCGGCCAGCTTCTACTGCCTTTTTTAGTGAAGACAAAAAAGCTGCGTTCGCTTACCGTGGACACCTTATTCACCACGTCTGGCATGAGGGCGAGGCCTCTCACGAAGGTGCGAGCGGCCACGAAGGCTCGCGTCATCTGGATCCGCATCTTGCGCGGAACGTCGCCGAAGGGCTGCAGCTGCTCCGTGTGCTGGCTCACGCACTCCATGTAGACGTCGCTGAACTCGTACTGGACGTTGACCAGCCGGAACATCCTCTCCAGGAGGTCGGCCCAGAAGTCCGACAGCATGGATTCCAGGTTGATGGTGGAGCTGCCAGAGACGTAGTAGCGGGTCAGCGAGGCAAAGAAGTCCGTGAACAGCTGGGCGTTCTCCATGTACATTACGCCGTAGGTCCGCGTGAACATGCTGTGCAGTGACGCCTGGGAGTTTTTCAGGAGCTCCTTGAAGAACTCTGTGGAGAGAAGAAGAACGCGCCTTAGAGGACATGACGGAAGCAATCTGAGGATTGTTTCAACTTGACAACTTGTTTTCACACCCGACAGTCTAGAAAAACGTTAAATGGCCGATACTTGTACAGTGCTTTTTTAAGTCCAGAGGCAGGTTTAGTGTTTTGCCCAAAGACACATCAAACCAGCAACCCATCAATCGTGGGACAAACTTCTACCACCATCGCTCTGGTAGACTCAGTTCAATTGGGGACCAAAACTTCAACATCTGTTACATTTTCAGCTGCTGGGATTCACTCTCACACTGCACTGTAAACAAAAATGGAGCAGAGCTGGATTTTTAGCGGCTGTTTGCCTTTGGCAAAAGACCACAAGATATTTCTCCCACTAGAGCTGGACTCTCAGATTTGTTTTGATTGTGTTTACCCAGAATGCCCTGCACTTTAGTTTGTTTCCTGCTTTTGGAGCGGTCTTCGGACTGCTCGGCGTTCACTTCAACCAAACCGAGACCTAGGTTTGTAGGCGGACCAGAGTTCACGTTTTTGATGTGCATCAGAGTTCACACTTCTCCAAACCAACCAGACTTTCTAGGCAAATGAGATTAAGCTTAGATTAAAGCGGACTTAAAAGGGCAGAATGCACCCTTATGATCCCAATGAGGTTATCTTAGGTTTAAAATTACAGATTCCTTCTTGAACATTGTCTATAGAAAGCATTCTTTACAATACTCTTCAAAGATGATGAAAAAGATACTCGTACCTTTCAAATGTCTCTCACCACAAACTTCAAAAGATTTTATAAAGGTTTTATGTGACAGATCAACACAAAGCACGGCAGAATTGCAAAGTAAACAGAACTCTGTCACCGAATCTGTCACTCCTTACAACCTAGCCGGAGTTCATATCGTTTGAAGCCTGACTGACGTTTTATTCACGTCACCATTGCTGACTGTACCCGACAGCCAAACGGTCCCTACACCAACAGGTCCGGCAACAAAACCTTATAGTTAAAAGGCATCTGGGCCGAAGGAGGGGGACGGGATGGTAAGCGGTGGAGCTCCATCATGTTGGCCGATGCGCCGCCTCTCCATTCAGCAGAGTTGTCTCTCCACATCAACGTGCGTTAAACTGACCACCATCAATGGCATTTCTCTGTTGTCACATTCCATTCGCTTTCCCTTTCTGCCAACCCCTCTTGGACTGTCCTTCAGAAGCCTTTTCAATAGGATTACTGAATAATGCGACCCCCTCCTCCTGGTTCGCCTTTGCATAGATGGACCTGTAGCCTCCACCCCCCTACCCCGTCCACCTCCATCCAGTCCTGCATCTCCCTCCCTCCCTTTGCTGCTTTCACTTCATCAGTTCCTTCAGAGAGCTCTCTTCACTAGAGACAGCGAACAATGACCTACTTCATCCTGAGGAATGTCCATCACCCCTCACACCACCGCCACCCATAATCCAAGCCTGTTCTCCCATGGTCACCCCTCCTCCTCACCCCTTAACTTTCTTAATCTGAACAAAATGAGAATTCCTCAGAGTCCCTGAAAATGTTTCACCTTATGTTTCACACGCATGCAAGCAAACACTGCCCCCTCACCCCTCCACACACATACACTTTGACAGGTTTTTTTCTAAAATCCACTCTCCTCCCCCCTCCCACCCACTTGCTGACCCTTGTGGATAAAACTTGTGTCCTGTTGCAGTATCTCTGGGTGCCCACAGTTTTGAAATGTAAAGTTCCCATGCTCTCACAGGGGGAGACACAAAACACACACACACACACACTCCAAGTAGTGCTGTCACTTCCACTTCAGACTGACACATTAAGAAGAAAAAAATGAGATAGACGAGGGGGTGAGGGCATCTTGGGGCGGGTTAAGTTGAGGGCTTTTTTTAACTCCAAATCCCCACTGTGTCGCCAAGGTTACCGGAAACACTGCGGCCCCTCCATTTACCTCCGCACCACCACCGCCGATCCTCCCCTCCTTCCACACACACACCCCCACACCCACACACACACCCACGGAGAGCCAGGGGAGAGGGCACCAAGTTCCACGCTCCACTGACAAAGATTAAAAGTAAACGTTCCACCCCCATCACTGGAATGTCACAGTAGGTACAAGTTGAATGTCAGTGGAAAACACTGAGCTGGAAGATGATGCAGCGTGGCGGTTTATGTTCAGGGTCGCAGGCGTTTCCACACAGTTCATGTCATCCATTTTGAAATACATAAACACTAAAACTCCCCAATAAGTTTATTATAGACATTTGTACACGAGTTAGAACTTGTTTGAGAATGCAAGAAACCCACAGAAAGGTCTGAAGGAAGAAAGTAAAAGAAGGAAGGAAGGGAGAGAGGGACAATGAGGAAGGAAGAGTGACCAAGGAAGGAAGGAATGAAAGAATAAACTGGAATTACCAAGAGGGAACAAGTAGGAAGAAAAGAATGGTAGTAAAGTGAAAGAGGAAAGATATTGGAAAGGATGAAAGAACAGAAAACAAAGAAATAAAAAAAAAACTGGAAATGAGGTGAAAAACTAGAGCAACAGAAGGTTGAATAGAAAGATGGACGGCAGAAGATGGACAAGAAAAAAATGCAACAAACGACAAGAAAAAAAAATAAGGATTTCAGGAAGCAAGAAATGGCATTGAATGAAAAAAGACAAGAAAAAAACTGCATTTTCACCCCAAGGACCAAAACATCTAATCCCATTTACTGCCTTCATCAAGCAGGAAATAGGATTAGATCATCTCAATTTATACATCACGGCATCTGATAGTCACTAAACCCAGAAAGACTGATCAGTTTTAAAGCATTTAATAAATACACGAGCAGGCAAATTTAGTGTTTGAGTTGTTGGTCACTGACCGATCAAGAGGAAACTGATATTTGAATCTCTGACTGCATCACTGGTGCATCTCTTTGTGTGAGTGTATACTTGTTTAGTTATTCTTCTTAGAACCATTTCGGTCATATTAACCGACCAACGGGCCTTTTGGGGACCAAAACCCGGACAAAATGCAGCGGACCCCCTTATTAAGGGGATTCACTTATTCCACTTCTGATAAAGATATGAGGTTTAGTATTGGATGAAAAACTGTGCCAATCCTTTGACTTTGACAGTACATTGACAGACAAATGTACTGAATTTCAAATGTATTTCATAACTCTGCACCAGTATAGCATACTTAAATACAGCAATGGCTTCACAAGCTTGGTCAAACATGTAACACAACTTTCATGTGTTCACTGTAAAATGAATAATAAAGAAACTTAAACTGAGAAACACAATAGGCTGACTGCCGTAGTCAAACATGTAAAAATGAACGGAAAAACGTTCTTTCAAATGGTTCAGGAAGTGAAATTAGAAATTAAACAAAAAAATAAAGCCCGATGTCGCTCAGAGTACAAAACATAGAATTAGACTGAGTAGATCTGCGCTCTGTTACTAGGGTTAGGTATTTGTTAGTAATAGTTGGGGAAAATATCTGGGTTAGGCTTTGCTGAAACGAATGAAAGTCAATGCAAGGTCCTAATGGGGTAGAAATGCAAACTAGTGTGTGAGTTGTTGTAGATTCTATCTTTTTTTGCCTCTTTTAACTGCTTACACACACGCTGCAATTTACATAACCATGTCTATGCGTGACTGCCGGCAGTCACACATTAACAGACGGAAACTGATTAGACTACCCTTTAGGGAGGATACAGATTGCAGAGAAGAACAAAAAGCTAAACTTGCTACAGTCTTTGCCTCACTTGGTTTCATCCATAAGGTGAGCTAAGTGTGGCCCCAGCACTGGACAGTAAATGTAACTCTGTTCCATTTGTATGACACATATGGCTTGCAACATTTGATCATTTATCGAATTGAAACCTGTTTTAATATATAAACACATCTCATTATTTCTCAAGGTAATTTACACTCAGTGGTTCTGGTCAGGTCCTGAAACTGGTGAACGGACCTGGTGGAGCACAAAGACAAAAATGAATGAACTCCAACAGAGTGCATCATGTTTCTATATTCTTGTGGGGAACTTTTTCAATCTACCTTGAAAGGCTGTGGGGACCAATCTGGGTGCCCATGAGGGGAAACGCTGTTGGGTTTGGTATAAGAGTAAGGTGTGAATTGAGTTTTGGTTACTGTTAGGCTGTAGAAATGAATGTAAGTCAATGGAAAGGCCCTACAAAGATAGAGACACATGACTGTGTGTGTGTCAGCACTAAGGTCTTCTGGTCAGAGCTATGAGCAGCACTAACCAGGCTTCTTGCGCTGCCATTAAAACTCAGTTTACGACATGGAGCCGTCTGCCAACAGGCCGAGGCGCTCAGGAGCTTTTCCATTAAAACAGCGCTTGTGGCTCAGCCAGCAGTGTGAGAGAATATGGGTGAAGGGTCAAACAGCAAAGAGAGAGGGCACATGGTGGGGGAGAGATGGCGTCTGAGTATCAATCCCCTCCACTTCCCCCCTCTTTCATATAACCTCGACTGTCAGCGTTTCGGCATGTAGAGGAGACGAGCAACGATCCATCACAGGAATAGAGAAGCTGACCCATCTCCTCCCACTTCCTCTGGTGTGGAGATTCCCACTTGCCCCCCGCCCCTTGGCCTCCACTACCACACCACCCACTGGTGGCCTTATAAACCCTGCTCCTCCCAGTCCCAGTCCAGGCAGTAATTGCATCCTATTTGTGCCAATTAGTCATTGAGCTCCTTCCCCCCCTCCTTTTGGGACGGGATGGGATTCCGTCCCTCCTGCTGTTGGATCACCCCACTCTGTGTGTGTGTCTCTTAATCCAAGTGTTTAATTCCCAGACATAAACTCGCTCCGCCGGACGGGGGTCAGTGCAGCAGGGACAGAGGGTCCAAGGCCAGGACAAACACCGTGGAGTAGGGCAGAACTATTTCTGGCTTCGGGTCGTAATTGGCTGTGACTCCTCGCTCCGGGGCGCACGATGACAGCCGACCTTATCACCGCTTCCTGAGTTTGTCCGCCTTCATGTAGCCATGTTCATGTGTATATGCTTCCCCTTCCTGCTCTGGCCGGTGTCATCGCCACCGGGGTTACTCTGGAGGTGAAGACTTTCACCGTCCCGACTGGAGACATTCGGAGTCAAGTCTGACGGATCAGGTAGAAGAGACGGCAGCCGAAGGAGCGAAACGATCCACAGGAACTCAACGAAACTATTTAGCTTCAGTGTTTTGGCCCTTGTACACCAAAAGCTGTCATTTGTCTGGCTGAAATGTCTGGAAGGCACGTCCCCTCCGGCTTATTTAGCGCCGAATCCAGCGCTGTCAAACTCTGAGGCTTTATTTAGTTAGGCTTGTCCATCAGTGAAGGGTCACTGTGGAATACCAGGCCTCGCATGTATTTGCTATCAACCGTCATTCAGAAATGTAGATCCTTGGATACAACACACTTTCATCAGGCTTTCCAGCTTGTCCGAGATCAGATGTTTTACTGAAGGAGTAAAACAGAAAAAATCCTGTAGTTTCGTCCGTCACAATAAATTTTGCTGGACATTATCTCAAAGATCAATAGATTTTAATTTCTAGCAAACTTAACACTAGAATATGTCAAATGTAAATAAACAAAAAAACTATTTACTTGAAACAACAAATAAAATGGATACTGAAGTCTCTGTAAATGAAATTGCCCCTCAAAAAAGGGGCTAGTTCAGACCGATACACCAGATTAAAGACTTTAGTCATCCAGTCTAGAGACGAGAAAAATAAACAATCAGGCAAACAGAAGTCATTGAGCTTGTTTTATTTTATCATGCGATTGATTTATTGCGGCAGGCTAAGCTGTAGGTTCTCTGGTACTCAAATTATGTCTGATTTTTCTAAAACTTATTTAAAGTGCTTAAAAAACATGTGTTTACGGCACTATAATTCTGTTAGTTTTTGGTTTTGAGCCATTAAATAGTTAAATTTCCAGTATTTGAATTTCCAGTCTTTATCCTATGGATTGGTGCATTTTATCGTCACAGATCTTTAAAATCCCGACCAGCCAGTTCCAATTTTGTCCAAAACTGATTTTTTGTCAGAACTTGATAAGTTGTAGCTTCCACAAAAGTACCAATAAATATCAGTGAATTACAAAATATGATCCAAAGGAGTTGCTGTGTGCAGATTAGTGATATAAATCACACTCTTCTAAGTAAGTGGCGTCCTGGAGAAAAGTCCATATGAGAATTTCTTTGAAGAACATTTGTATGTGTGGCGTTATGAATGAAGTGCCATGCAGTGAAACTATAATATAATAACTAACAAATAGTTTCTTTTCCCTCATAATCTTTATCACGGTAGCATTACAAAATATTCCGATCAAATTCTAAGTCCAGATCGCCCACCCCTAGACTGGTAAGCTTTCCAAGCTGTGCCACGTTTGAACAACTTTATCACTCCATTCCTGCATGCGCAGTAACGTCTGGCTGCAGACCACTGGGCATGTGGCTAAAGGAGCGCTGCAACATCCCCCTCCCCCCGACTCGTCACAGATAAACTCGGCTGTTGGAAACATTTCTGGTCAATCATGACTGTTACTTTCTGTAAGTTAAAACTGGTTGAAAACTCCGTCAGTCGGGCAACTTCTGGTAAATATAAACTCAATAAAGAGCAGAAGGTCCAAAAAGGTGTCGTTTTTCCAACAAGCATTAGAAACCATTTTCCTATTCTTAAAAATCAGCTGGTTACAGACGCGTCCAATTTACTGCAATAAAATGTTATTTTAGTGGGAACAACTTTAGTTTTTCTGTTTGTTTTTTTTTTGTTTTTACTTTTGTTAATATTTTTGTAAATACCCCCACTCTGAAACTCGGCCATGTTTTCACGAGGTTATCACCCCATGAGAATCTCTATGGTCCCACGCCTACTTAGCTGTAAATGAAACACAGATGCTTAAGTGACTGATGTATTAAATCTAAACAAAGTCAAGTAAACACTTGAACACACAATTTACTACTACTAATAATAATACAGATGACAGTGTCATGAGAACATTGGTTTATTCTTTTGTCTCTTTTCTGTGCAGTCGAGCTTTACTCTCTGCTCAGGTGCTGGACAATAAGTCGAGACTGAATGTCCATTTGGGTTTTAGTGGCGAAAGTTTCCTCTGATTCTGGATCAAATGTCAGTTTTAGTTTATACAAGTCACTGCAGGATTTATGTGAAGAGCTCACAAATCAACAGAACTGATGTGATCATTTGCTTAAGTTTGCCGAGTTCACAGTTGAGTGAACGCATTTAGAAAAGTGTGGCAATGTTTCCTGCTGAAGGCGCATACATTTAAAAAAAAAAAAAAAAAGAAGAAAAGAAAAAAGCAGAAGCTCCTTTGGTTATTTAAAGTTTTTTTTTAAAGGAAATTCTATTGTAATCATGTTTCCATTTCATGAAAACCAGTCACCAGGAAGTCAGGTTGTCTCATTTTGATGCACTCAATTAATTTAACAACTTGCAGGAAAACCCCTACAAGAGCTCAGTACGCTCACTTCAATATGGAGCTCTACCAACTCACAATAGTACATGGGCAATGCATCCGCTTTTAAAAACTGTTGACTTATGTGCATCATAGTATGTTTAATCAGTCCGAATATTGTATTTTTACTTTTTTCTCAGTTTTACGATATTTTTTGTTTTTTTGCATTGTGATGCTCTGTTGTATGATGTCTTAATGTTTTCAACAGGTCGTCGTTTTCAATCAACTTACCTGGTTAAATAAAAGTTAAATGAAATGAAAAAATGCTACAATAAATTATATTTTTAAAAAACTGTCACCAAGTCATGACAGTAAGATATAAGACATAGTCTGTGGGAAAAAAACAAAACTAAAAACAAGCTCCACTGCCTTGTCCCAGTGGTAGCTAGAAAGAACCAATCAGAGCCAGGAGGCGGGCCTCAGTGCTGCCAATCACCACTCACACACCAGCGCTTTCTCTCTGCTACTCTATGGCGAGTCCACCACAACCAAGCTTGCTCTGAATGCTAACGCTACTTAGCATGGTCACAGATGACGGAAGACAGTTTATCTGCCAATAGCACATTTATCGCCACGTACACAAGGTTGATTGACAGCGCTGAGACCCTCCTCCTGGCTCTCATTGGTTGTTTTTGACCAGAAGCGGTGCATTTTTTCAGACAGCAGTAGAAACACTGAGAAGAACAAACCCATTCCTTACAGAAGTTACACACTGCAGCTTCAAGGGAAAGTCGAGAGGAAATCTGGTGACATCTGCTCTCGAATCCCATCGTAGGGGGTTTCCCAATAAATCAGGTTATTTTCTCATTGGACAAATTATTAAAACAGTAAATGATGGATCAGCCAGTGAAGTCAGGCCTAAAATATTCCTTCAAACTGCCAGAAGACGAAGGGAGACGGGTGGAGGACGCAGACAGGAGAGGATACGTTAACACACGAAGTGTAAAGTTTAATTTGAACAAGTTGCATTGAAAGGGTAAAAAAAATTAAAAAATGAACAGGGTGTTGGGTGTTAAGGAAAGAGGCATGAGCCCAAAGGGCAGCAGGAGAGGAGGCGAGGAGGGGTGGGACAGGCCGAGCCGCCGCATTCCTACACGTCACATTCCTCCTAACATCTGGCTGCAATACACAAGCTCCCTGTTACCGACCATCCCTCGCTGCCTTTCACAGACACATAAGATCCGAGGTCCCTGACCTGCAAACGCGCAGGAACATATGCGCACACAACACTCCGCTAAACTACGTTCCCTTTAATGAGCCAAATTCCAGCCCTGTTCTCACAGTCTCACAGAACAGTCCGGTCAGTAGGACTTGGCGTCGTTGTCGTTGCGGAGCGACTCCGCGGCGATGCAGCGGGGGGTAAAGGCCGGGGGGTGGGGAGCGTTTCGGAGCCGAGCCGCTTCCTCTGTGAGTCAGCGCTGCGGCGTGTTCCCATGTGCTCCGGCCCCTCAGCAGGCGAAACCCGATCCCGATATTTACAGGCGGAGGAACAGGAAGTACAGGCAAGACAAAATCTGAAGATGTGTGTGGTCCGTCTGGAGTCTCTCTGGAGAGAAGGGAAGTCAGCACGACGTTTGGGGTCAGGGGGTTGGGAGGTAAGACGCTGGGAGACAGGTGGACAGACCGGTGGACACAGACCCTACTGTCTATGAGAAGTGGGCTGGCAGGTGGAACTGATGTTTTCCTTCAAAAATCGCCTAGCACGACTACCGCAACACAGGGATGGCGGCGCGCCGTGGGCCGACGAGCTGCTGGTGTAAATGCAGTGTGTGTGTGTTTGTGTAAGAGTGTTTGCTTACTGTCAAAGTGGTCGTGTTTCTGTTTGAAGGTGGATTGTAGACTGGTGCTAAGCCGGGACACGGGAGCTTTGATCTCCGTGTGGCTCTGCTGGCTCAGCTTGTCCTCCATCTCGGCCGTGCAGCAGGAGAAACCCTGCGGACACACCTTCAGCGGCGCTCCTGCAACACACCAGACGCTACAGTGAGACTCAGCCACCAACACACACTCTGTTCAACCAATCATCGTTTAGAACCAAAACCTTTGTACGTCTTGGACCTGTTAACTTTGACACATTACAATAGAGTTTAGATCAGGCCTAAAAAATGCAATCCGAGCCCAATCCAAAATGACTGATTAACGTTTTTAAAGACAGACAGGAAGACAAAAAGACAGGAGACAAAGACAGTCAGACAGACAGAAAAACAAAGAAAGACACAAAAAGACAGACAACTCAGTTGGGACCAATACTTGAGCATGCTTCCTTTTCGGGATCTCGACTTTAAGGAGCTAGGTGAGGAGCTTCACCCTTCACCAAATCAAACACACCTTGGCTGTTTAGCCCCCTTCACCACTCCTAATTGTAACACTCAGCACAGCAGCCTTAAGCTGGCCCACTTCACAGAGCGGGCCTCTTATCCTGGCCCTCCTCGGTCTTGATTGATAGTTTAGTGTTGAAGCTCTTTTCTGAGTGTTGGTCCTTCTGAAACAGGTTTAAAGAGAGCTCTCTGGATTAACTCCTCACCCACTTTGCAGGTTAGATGTCCAATTTCAGCCTCAGGCATATTGAGATGCTTATACCATAAATGCTTAGTTTTTCCCACCATCTCTGGCTTTCGGTTTTCGACTGCCATCCATTAAATAAAGATCTTAAAAATATCCTCCACAGGCCAATGTGTCCGATTTCCTAACTGCTGTTAGGCTCTTCTAATTTGTTTCCGTAAACAAACAAAAAAAAAAACAACTAAACTCTCACTCTGCTGGCAGACAGAAATGCAGAATTCCCCCCCCCCCACTGATCAATGGTCAACATTTGTATTGACATGGGAGCAAACTGGAGCCAGAGAGCGTTTTGCGCAATGATTTTGCTACGTCTCGACGTAAATACTGCGTTTGACCACGAACAGGCCATCCGCTTTGTCGAGTTGAACGTCGACCCGGGCAGAGGTACACGGGAGGACGAACGCAGCGCCGCAGCTGGAATAATGTTTTGTTTTAAACGTAGCTGCTGGAATTTCGGAGAACACAGGGATCCTTTCACTGCGTCTCAGCACCAGCCGTGTGCTTGGTTTCCCCCGCCGGCTTGTTCTCGCTCGCCGTCTGCAGGAACACGTTTCTATAATTTGATGCTGTGCCGCGTTTCGGCCTTATTTAAGCAGCCCTGTCCTCATTTGATCGGGCTCTAGGTCAGCTTCCCCAATGAGCTACACGCCGTATGAAGCTTATATAATCCTCTACGTCTTAAACCGTTTCGCCGATTGTCGCATTAAGAGGAAAAACTTCACAGGATTTTACTGGGATGTTGTGACAGAGCTAAACAAAGTAGTGCATCTTTTTTTTTTTTAAAAAAAAGTGGAAACAATTATGTTTTAGAGGAAAGGTGTGCAACCTCTACAACCAAAAAAGACATTTTGCTCTCAGGACAAACAGATAAAACGGATTTAAGAATGTCACAAGACTTTTTGGAAAAAAAAGAAATATCTACCTGAATAACTCTTAATATGTTATGTTAACATACCAGGCATGTTCTCAGTTCGTTGTTCATGTGTCATGTAACGTTAGTATACCATACAATTATTCAGCCTGTTGTTGCCTCTATTCTTTTTATTGCCTTTCTAGATGACATGTCTGTTCTTGGTGTTGGATTTTATCAAATAAATTTCCCTAAAAAATGCGACTTATAGTCTGGTGCGACTTATATATGTATTTTTCTTATTTATTATGCAGTTTATGGCTGGTGCGACATATACTCCGGAGAGACTTATAGTCCAGAAAATACGGTACTCGTCAGACTAGTCAATAGAAAAAACAAAGAAGATAATCGACCAAAATTTGTTGCAGCCTTAATCTGAAGGCAACTGGTTGCACTAGATTTTATTTAGCTGTGTCAGCATAAATAGAGGCTTAAAAACAAATCCAAGACACTTTTCAGATTCTCTTTCATACATTTCACCATTAATACATGTTGTGTTTCTACGTCACACAATCCCAATAATCCACATTGAAGTCTGTAGTTGGAAGCTCAAAAAAATGTGAATAGGTTAATGGGGTGTGGATATTTTTGCAAGATCCTGTAGATTAAACTAATGCTGTCTCTACTTTGACAGAGAAGGCTTATATACATATATATAATTTCTCTGGTGTTCCTCTAGCACCACTTTGTAGGATTTTAAACAACTTCCAGCAATACAAGTTTCCAAACAGCCGAGCGGAGGGAGGGATGCACCGTGGCGCCATAAACTGGACCCCTCAGTCTGGGACCAAATCCAAAAAACCCTCCAGTCACTCCATCCCTCTCAAACCTCTCCTCTGACCCATCCCTCTGCTTCCAAAGACACACACACACACACACACACACCAGCACAGTTGGCAGCGCCTACCAAAACACATTCGCACATCACATCACTACTCGACACACGGCTCTTTGTGCGCTCCTGATTGGAGGTGCAGGGACACACACACACACACACACTTAAAAGTTTTAGGTGAAACAGCCAGCCAGTCTCTCCTCTAGCGGGGCCCCCTGCTTGCCCACAGCAAAGGCGCACAATCCGAAGGCTATATCCATGTGGAAAATAGCCCTAGTTACCAAAGTACACAAATAGAAGTTGAGATGGTCAGTATTTCACAGGAATGTCTGCACACATGTGACACTGTTACCTCAAAGGATTCGCTTCTTGACGAGGTAAGACTGGAAGATGTTCGGGTTTTTTCCCCCTCAGAATGAAATAATAACTGGTCTACTGAGAAAGAAAAAAAAAATCATGCCGACATTTCAGCTTCAAAGCCTTTTTCTGTTTTTTTGGTTAATGCATCAGTTGTTCTGAACCGCCTCTGACATAAATAGTCCTGTGTGATGTCTGAACCGGCTCTCTGGTTTACTACAGGAATCCCATCGGGGGCTGAGGGTCTCTCTCTCCCTCTCTCTGGTTTCCCCAGTAATTTGGGAACTAACGAGACAAAGTGCCGCGCCATTGTTCTGGTGTCACTTAGGAGAGGGAAAAGTGTCGTTTATGGCGTGGCGAGCAAGATGCCGGCATGCTGTAAACAAACATGCGACTGCGTGTCGTGGCGTTCATTTGCTCCGCCGCATCTCCTTTGTTTTATTGGGGTTTTAAACGGCTCATAAAATAAGTCACTTCCCTTTGACATTGTTCTGTCGCTCAAACTCTGTTCTCAGAGGAAGAGCGGAGGAGGAGAAAGAGGATGAAGGGGGGGCGGTAGAGGTGAAAACGCCTTGCGGCCAACAAACAGATTAGACAGCTCACCACCTCGTGTCCCCCGAACCGGACGGACCTCGTAGTGCCCACCGCCCTGCAGGCTCAACCAGAGAGGTCCGGGGTCAAAGGCAACTCCTCCGAGAGAGGTTGTGTCCTCTGACCCCTCCCCCCTTTACAAGGCCAGCCAGAATATGCACTGAGCAAGGTAATTCGTGTTTCAATCATGACAATAACCCCGTCAACACACACACACACACACACAGAGAGGAAACGCACACAGAGTTGAGGACAGAAAGTTAAGGACTACCAATCGCGATATTTTCTGGTACTATTGCCGATAACGATAAAAGTGAGTATTTTTTTTTTCTTTTGAGGTAAATGTAAAACTGTGACTGCATGACACAGCAATCACACCCCCACAAACACACAAAGTCACATCAGGAACTGGGACTAAGCTGCTCGCCTTAACTGCATTTAATCATTTTTTAAAATTTATTAGTAATTTTATTGATTTTCTCACTGAAAAAACAGTGACAAAAATTGTAAAAACTAACAATTCTGACAATGTGAAATTTATTTTATTTTAAGGAGTCACTAAATTTGAATTTTTCATGAGAATAAATCAAAAGTTATTTGATCACGATAGGAAACTGATCACGATAAATGATAATCTATATGATAAATGTCAACCCCTGCATCCCACCAGGAAATAATTGCATTTTGGCTTGTTTAAAGCTGACCAACAGAACAGGGCATCTGCATTAAAGACTTTAAGACCTTTTAATGATGCCTTAATTGAAATTTAAGAGCAAAAAATTATAACTATAGGAGATGGTTGCATGATCCTGCTGCATTACAATCAAGCATAGCAAAAATTGTCTTCTGGTTAGTTTGTGGCTCTTGGCAGTGGCTTTGAGTTTGTCATACTGTGTGTGACTCTCTACAACCATAATGCCGAGCGTAAAGGTTTTTTTGTTGTTGTTGGTGTTGCACAGAATGCATCCTGCATGGGTTGGCAAAGGAAGTGAGAAAATGGTAAAAAACGAGCGTCATTCAGACAACTGTCGATAAATTTGGGCTCGACACACAAGGGATGCGACGTCGCTCCCTCCCTCTCTACAGAACATACATGATGAGGTGACAAACGCTTGCCCTCCCCCAGCCAGAATACCCGTGACATTCGTCAATACAAAGTTTTGCACTTGTACACGTAGACGTGCAAACACAGGCTAGCGACATAACACGAGAAAGTTGAAAAATGTTCAACTTTAGATGCTGTCGCAACCCGTGTGTTGGGTTTTGATCTGTGGCTGTTGCCGTAGCTCCCTGCCCATCGCCCACGACAGACGCACACAAAAGCTAGCTAGCGAGGGTGTATTAGCAGCTAGTTAGCGGTAGCATTAACCGCTGTGAGTCCCGGAACGCAGTGAAGATGTCTGAGTGTGGCTAAAACTTTTGCCTGACAGAAAAGTCCTGAGAGAAAAAAAATACATAAAGGATATAAATTGTGACCAAGCATAAACCTTGGCTTCTTATCCTGCTTTTAGTAAATTATTGGTTTATAAAGTAGTATTTTTTTTATAATGATGTTAACTTACCAAAATAAAGTGAATCTGAAACTGAATATGAGATTAAATAGTCGATGTATATAAGGCCAACTTACATTTTGGTTCATAACTTTAAGACATTTTAAGGCCATGATTTTATATACATGAAATTAAAGAAGTTTTAAAGATTCATTGACACGTTTGTTTTCAAAATGATTCCCTACCAAAACAAATTATTAAAAATGGGACCTGCTCTTGTACTCATTCCCCCCTCTACTCATACCACCAAATAAAATCAGATACAACCTACAGTCATCAGAACTTTGATAATCAGTAATACGCACCTAAAAAGACCTGGACTTTATCTGAACTGACAAAAGCAGCTAGAAGGTCTGCAGAGGAGAACAGCGCAGGTGGAAGAAATTACACAAATTTGGCTTTTATTGCTAAATGGAAGCCATAAGAAGTTCTGTTTCCCTGTACGGCTGACATGTGAAAGACAGTGCCTCGGTCTGATGAGGAAATTAAGTTACGGGCAGACATGCAAAACATCATGGGTGGTTTGAAACACTTAACAGCACCTTAAACGCATCGTCGACTCTGCGAAACATAGCGATGGCGTCATTTTTATTCAGCAGAGAGGTGGTTCTTCATCTGTATCTAAACAGATTCATTCAGCAGAACTACAATGGAAATATTTTTTTCACATCACACAAGTCACCTGATCAACAGCCGGACGTTACTACAGGTGAAAACGACTAAGAAAATGACAGGAAGTGGTAGTAGGATGAAGTTTGCAGCTGGTTCCACCAGAGCTCTCACAGCATGGCACAGTGTGTCATTAAAACATGTCTTCTGTAAAACTGGAAAATACAATATTCCCAAAACACTGCGCAACTAGCCGCTCTCAGGCGGGGTTTGTCGCTCCAACGCCTGAATGTCTCCTCTGACGTCTGAAAGATGGCCGAATTACGAATATATCTAATGCATCTGTGTTGGAGAATGTTTTTTTCCCCGACATTAGCAGAATATTGACAAAGATTTGCACACGTTTGTAGTGGAAATGCAGCCGCTGTTTGGAGACGGGCCATTACTGAACCCTTCCTTCTCAGTTTCCATAAATATTAGCAAATTTATTGCCAACACATCAACTCTAGATGTCATCTATCTTAGAAGAAGATGGTTCAATTTGATTAAAAATAATAATAATTCGCGTTTCTCTGAGTCATCAGTGAAAGTAGAAAACATGTTCAGCAGCCAATAGTATGCTGAACATGTTTTCAAAACAGCTCAGGAATGAAGAGGTAATTACATAATTGGCAATTATAATGAAGCTCCCTGCTGCAGCATGTGAAGGAGGATTGCTGCCGTCTTCAGAGTTGTAAATCTGCAGCTCCTGTTGCTGTCCTCCATCTAAAGGGGGAGAAATCATCAGACGGGCTAAAGGACGGCCCCGACTTTCTTCTCTGCTCCACATCCTGTCACAAACTCAGAAGCGCTGAATAGAGAAGCAAACGCCGCCGCCGCCGAGCTCTGAGGTGTGAAGTTTTGACCTGCGTGACATCCTTTGTGAGAACAATGATCAGCTTTCTGTCTACAGGCAGAGAGCAGGGGCAGGAAGGTGTAACCATGATGAGAAAAGGTGCTTATGTTGTTATGAAAAATGATTCCTTACAAACCCATGCTGTTAAAAACAAAAAGAAACCCAGTTTCTTTCATCTGATATTTTAAAAAAGATGTTTTTTCACACGCTGCTCTGTTAAAAGCATTTCTGGAAAAAAATCTCTGACGAGGTTTCTTGGTAAATTGCTGCTAAAAACCGTTCTGCTGAAGAAAAAAGCCTTTAAAAGAAATTTCGATAACCAAAATTAAACTAATTTGGCTTTTATCAACTGTTAATTTCTTGGAAAACCAATTATGTTGTCGTCGTTGGCAATGGAACGTTGAATTAAATCCAACAAGCTTGCAGCTTCGTTCCGTTTAATTAAAAAAACTTGAGAAATGGCCTTGCATAACAAGTTTTCACATTCTGACAAACTGCTCAAAAATAAATAAATAAAGTGACAGCTGCCCCCTCTGTATTGCTGATGTTTTTTAGCAGAAAGTTGAGAAAAATCCATTTCCATTGCACCTTAACCCCATTAAAAGAATTCCTGTAGTTGGGTAAGAGCTCGGTTTTTATTTAGAGGACGAAAGCGCACACAGGGGAGTTCAAACATTCACGCTCTGCTGCTCGGTGCGACCGCAGACTCTCGCTTAAAGCCACCGGCAGCAGTTTCAGACTCACTAAGTGCACCCTTCTAAATACCACTAGTGCTCGTCTCCACCGAGCACCAGGACATTAGATTCACTGCTGGAATTGCACAGAAGAACTAAAAAAAAAACCAGCATGTCACACAACTATTGAGTGTGATGTTTAAATCTCTTTTGTTCCTGTCCTCTTTGGAATCATGTAAGGATGAAAACAGACAATTATTAAACCTGATGTCCGTATGGTAGCAATCAGGGCAGGGCAACACATCCACCTACTCTTTGTACACTTTATATATGGAAAGTGTCCAGCTGTTCCAGCCAGAACAAAAGTTTTTTAGGCTTCAGTTCATAGGAAAAGTCCAAAAGACACAAGATGTGCTGGGAGGGGAACTCCTCAATCTGAATGATGTGCTTTAATAAAGTGGTATGTATAAAAAAGAAATTAAAACGCCCACTGCCATTTTTGCATTTGTCCTTTTAAAAGGTTCACTTTGCCTCCGCTTAGTTCTCCAAAACCCTGACTAAATGACTCACTTTGCTCTTTAAGTGATTGTTTGGAGTTCTGCGTGGGTTTATTTACAGGTGACATAAGGAAGAGTCAAGCGTTGAGAACCTGCACAAGCAAGCCAGGCTGACGAAGGTTTCTCCTTAGCCCGTTTAGGTCATGAGTAATGCTTAGCTTCGGGAAAACCTAGTGTTTATGCACAGACTGGAGGGAATGGTGTTTGGAGCAAGGCACCAGCAAAGTCAAGAGTTGTGACCAAAAGTCCACTCAAGACACGTTTACGTCCGGTAGAAGTTTGATAGCTTCACTGAACTAGGATCAAGAACCGCACCGTATTTTGGCGGACAAAGGTACGGCTTTAGGCGGTCAACCTTTCATGGTCAGCTAAGGAAGGTTGGTGGCATCAACTAACTTAATCACGCTCCATCTGCTTAGCTAGTAACAACCTGTTGAGTTCGTTGCATAGCAGTTTAATGCAGATCCAACAGACCTGGGTGTACTTCACTCCTCTCAACGGACGTTTGCACAAAGGTACGCGTTTATGGCCGCGTACTCATTGACGCACTGACTCGCACAGGAAACTGTTCACACTGAAGTCGCAAGAACTGAAATCATCAAACTTGCTGGCATCCATTCGGATTGTGGGCAATTAATGAATTTGTCATAAGAAACGGCAGGCTCAACTAGGAAATCTCAATTGTTCAGGGTGGAGTTAAAAATTAGAACAACAGCTCAAGAGGAAGTTGTGGATAATAGAGGAAAGGTCACATCACTAGTTTGGCAGCATTTCAGATAGTTAAAACAAAAAACGAATCAATATTCATAGACTGAATATGAAATGCTTGTATCGGGACATGTTCTTCAGCCATGTCGCCCACCCCTCCTACAGCGCAAAAAAAATAATCTTTCCCCACCAAACTGGTTAACTTGTTTCTACCTGCAATCAAGGAATTTCTTTGGGGAGAAAACAAAATCCCTGATGTAGAAGTAGCTTAAAGAAGCTGTAGTGCTTCTATAGATCTGGTTGTGGAGAGATTTCAGGTGAGCTGCCGCGCCTCTCACACAACTTTCAAAGGACGGACATCCCTGGTATAGATAAGATTGGCCGAACAGCAGCAGCTCCCAATCAGAACCCATTCTTCACTGACCTACAGCTGTTCAAAACAAGCTAGCAGGCTGAAAATAGACTGACTATCCTGAGCAGACTCATTGTTGCGGTTTCACACCTTGATTGTGTATGCAGCTACAGCCTTATTACAATCACACACCCCAAGTTACTGCTGGACAGAGGTCAAAACCAGATCCCAAGACAGTTCAGGAAACTGGAATCACAAATTCTTTGATTAGGACCTCCAACCACTTGAAATAAGAGAAGTTGAAGTAACAGAAATCTGATGAGTTTTAGCTTTATCACCATTTTGTCGCCAGCTGTTTGGAATCAGAAAGTACCATGAAATACCTAACAGCAGCTGGCAGCCGTCACACTGACAAAAACACACTCTGGACACAAGTACAGAGAGAAACGGATTCAAACTTTGCCATTTTAAGCATCAGGGAGGTCTTTAAGTTGGAATTAGAGACCACACAGTGAATTCACAGTTCAGTAGTCTTTGTGGTATGAAACTTAAAATTATCTGCAAAAATTTTGCTCATTTACAAATTTCTTCATATAGCATATCTAAAATTTTCAAAAGAAAAGGAAGATTGGGAAGCTGAAAACCCAATGCTATTTGACCTGCTATTGTAAAGCTGCTGCTGTTTGTAAAGCAGCCAATCAAGGAGTTCCAATAAGTTTCCTCTGCACTGATTGGCCGTTACCCCAAAGAGCAGAAATAATGAAGACTGTACAGGTTAGCTTCGGTGGTTATGCTAATACAGAGTCCACTGTAGGCATTCATGCATTCTAAGGTACATTTGGTGTTTCAACTATTATCAGGGTCTGCTGTAATGGGCTTACAAAAGCAGGCAAATTGCAAAGTTAAGCTCCAAACAAAAACTTAAAATTTAAGTTTTTCTGTTTGAGATACATAGGTATGGATTGTATAAGGATCCTTAGAAAAACATCTTAAATGCAGTTTTTATATTCGTCTTCCTATGCTATATCTTCAGAGAGAGGTCAGAATCTGCTAAGTTTACCATCAGCTTTACTTAAAGTGGATTTTGGCCTCAAAACTCTTATCGGTGTCTGAGGCGGGACAATTGATTTTTATCCATTAACTGAAATTGCCGTTTAGTAAGATTTAATTTGTAGGAAATGTGGATTTTTGTTTCACCAATGCACTTCCATACTTCAGAGTGATGTCAACGTGCCAAGAGAACAACCATTTTGTTTTACAGCATGTATTTAGCTGGACTTTGAATTCATGTAAACTCCCAGAAGGTATGATTGAAATAAAAATAAGTTTTTAAAAAGTTTTCTGTCATTTTAAGAAAGGAAGACAAAAACAATGAGAAATCCTGGATTTGGTATGAAACAATCAGTTTGTTTCATACCAAATCATCTACTTTAAAAGATGACCCATTCCAAAGCAGTTGTTTGTGGTATGTGGCTGTAACGAACAGCTAAAGCTCTTAAACAGCTGCTTACAGCACTCTGTGCAGAGTGGCTGCTTCTCGTCCATGATGACAGAAAGGTTTGAGCTGATTAAATCATCTAAAAAGACAGAAAATCACGCAACTAGAAGAGCTGCAGTGCCCTGTGCACCAGAAACAGAGCCGACTCCGTCTTAAAACTCTACCAAAGTGGTTTGACCCGACATGAAGGAGGGGCTGATGCTAGTATGAATCTTGAAAATCCCCTTAAACTTAAACTATGCCTCTTAGTTTTGCCGTAATATTCTGCACGCAGTCAGCGGAGCATGGCTTACACGATGAGTCAGAGCCCTGGTGCCGATACGAGTCATGATTCACCAGATGCGTCAGAGGTTAACGCCGACGAACAACTGCACAGAGCATCAGTAAGTCCCATAAATAAAAAGATCTAAGCCAGGGAGGAAACCCCTCAGTAGTACTGAGAGCTCTGAAAGCACGAGCTCTGCTTATGACATGAGAGATTTATGCCACTCCGAACAATGCCCACAATCCCTTTATGAGTCAGGAAGCTCTGCTTTAGAGCAATGAATGTTTTCAGCTTAACAGCCCAACACAATATTCTGGGTAATGTGTGTTTCCTTAAATAAATCAAAACCGCTCCAACATACAGATGTCAAAATATTAAATCTCTAAGTTACACGGCACGCGAAAGAAAGAAAGAAAGAAAGAAATAAAGAAATAAAGAAAGAAGGTCACCATAAGTCACGAAGGAGGACTCATTAAGCTCTGCAGCATTATATACGGCTTTTTTTTATTATTATTTAAACTGAGCACTTCAGAGTGAAGAATTATCACATTAAAATGTTAATCTCTGCCAAATCTTCCCCTCTTTTCCTCCTCTGTATGAATTCCTGTCTAAAAGCCAGTCAATTTAGCAAACAATGCCCACGCTGGGATCCATAAATCTGAGCCTGCTGCCGCCGGAGTCCATTTCTGATTGCTAAACCAGTCGGGGCCTCAGGCCAATTAAAACTCTCCATTTGTGAAATTCCACAACGCCGTCATCCATGAAAATTTACCCAGAAGCCCCTGGGGAGATTCCACAACATTGCCCTGGCCTCTTGCTCTGTCTGTCTGTCTGTCTGCTGCCCCCCTGCTCCCTCTCTCTCTCCGTCCTGGCCCAGCATCTCTGGCTTTGTCTCCACACACAAAAGCTCCCTGCCTACACCACTTCCCAGGTCACGGCTTTGTCGCAGCTTCAGCTCGTTTCCAAGTAGTCCAACAAATCACAAACCACAATCCAAAACTCTGCTCTGGAGATAATCGTTGAACATGCACACTCGGTACTGGCCAGTTTTAAGGTATACCAGGGAGTTTTAAAAGAAATTAGGGTTTCAAATTGTATTTTTTTTTAATCGTTCTTGAAATGGGTTTCCAACAAAATTTCCCAAATTCTAGGTGTTTCCTCAATCATGTATGATATTCCGCTAGGGCTGGGCGATTGACTGAATTTTTGGTTTATGAATCTTCAATTTTTGGGAAGAAAAATTTAGATTTTCTTTCCCACTAATGCAGTCCTGGGGTTTCCATAGCGCAAGGTGACGTCAGCGCGTCCAGGGCCGCCATCTTGTTTGACAAGCTGTGTGCTACGGTTTCTATTTGATTGGACTAGTTTGAATTCATTTCAAGTCTACGACAAAATATAAGGGTCAGGCTACGTGTTTGGGTATTTCATGAGAACAAAGTCTGGATAATACAAGAACAAAGTCGAAATAATACAAGAATAAAGTAGGAATTTTGTGAGAATTCCAACACACAAAACAAATAGTTCCAAGTCTTTTTTTTTCTCATTAAAACATTTTTCTTGTCATTTTAAGACATTTTTCTGGTAAAATAACAACTTTTACCAGACGGCCCTGATACGTTCTTCATAGAACTCCCAGAAGGAACGAATGAAATAAAAGCAACTTTTTGAAAATATTTTCTACCACTGAAAATCCCAAACCTCTCATGACTGTGTAACTTTCCTGCTGCAAAAGAGATGCCCAAGAAAGCAATAACGCGATTATAGGGCTCAGACTAATGCAGCAGAGCCCCTTCCCCACCTATTGCTGTACACTGCCAGTAAGCTGCCTGAAAGAATGCTACTACAATCGTGATTAATCTAAATCACTGTCTCAGTCATCAAAATAAAACTGCATAAAAATGAATTGAAGTGCAATAATCAGTTGGAGCAGGAGTGGGAATGATCCTTGCTTTTATTTTAATTAAAACAACTTTAAATCACTTAAGTCCAACCCATGACTAGATACCCACCTGGTTTAGATGAACTAAAAAAAACCAAACATTTAACATGTCAAAGCAGCAATAGATTGAACTGAGTTTTCTGTCCAGCCGTAAAGCGGATGATGGTTGGATGTCGTAAGCGCCACACAAAGCTTTGGTAACTTGTTTCACTTTTTCCTAGTTAAAAAGAAACCTGAGGAGAAGCTTGGGTTGCACAGGGAACAGGTATCAAATATAAGACCTGATTTAGTTTAAAGGGATAAACACCACAAAATACACATCACCTCTAGTTATCTTCTATAAAAAGTAATCTTGAACGTTTTCCTGTGTCCCTCTCTCTTCCTTTCTGGGTGTCTGAGCTTCATATCTGCAGTGTTTGTCCTGCAGCTTGTTTAAACGTCGGGTTTGACTCTGATACTTTACTCAACCGGCGTACCTTTGTTTCTGCACTGAAGAGCGAGAGACTTGGACTGTTATTTTTAAGATTCGCAAAGAACGGTGGCGATTTTACAGACAAAGTGGAAGGACAAGTTGCAGCACAGCGTGATTATCACCAGAGACGACGGAAGCGGAGGGAGAGGAGGGGAAAAAAAGAAAAACGGGGCACAAAAGACCTTCCTGGCTTGTTCCTCTACATCGGGCCTCCATCTTTCCACTGACTCATGGCACACTAATGAAAACAGACTTTAAAGGAGAAGATGAAAAACACCCTTTACTTAAGGCCAAGTGCTTTACCAAGGGACCCTGCACAAACACGGCTTTGCTGTCAGAGAAACGGCCTACTGTTGAGCTTACAAATAGGTCCTCTTTAAAATGTGCTTTGCGCACTGCGTGAGACCAAATGGACGAGGACATCTGAGGGGGGTTGGAACTGCTGGTAGGTCCGTTATACCACAAAGATACATTCCCCACTCAAAATAAATGAATTGGTTAAAATTCATTTAACCAATTAAATTAACCAAGTTTTTTTAGTTCATCTAAACCAGGTGGGTATCTAGTCATGGGTTGGACTTAAGTGATTTAAAGTTGTTTTAATTAAAATAAAAGCAAGGATCAAAAATAAAAATACCACAAAGATACATTCCCCACTCAAAATAAATGAATTGGTTAAAATTTTGAGTTTTACGTGAATTCCGACAAAAAAAAAAACGCGATGAGCTTTGGGTGCGTCTCATTTCAGACGGACAGAAACCTGAAAAATGCAAAAAATTTTCCCAGTCCCCGAAGATAAAAACATCAACTTAGTTATTTTTAATACCAGGGAGTTGTTTACAATAAAGTTCCTAGAAGCCTTTTGAAAGAAAACTGTTTTCGAAAACATGTTTATGGTTCATTCAGACTGTGAGGGAGAAATAGAGAGCAAAACTTTCAGCAGATAACAGAAAGTTGCTCCTTTTTATTCTTTTGGGCTTTCCACATTTTCCTAATTTAAAATGCTGGACTTGCACACACATAGCCCTGTCACGATAACAAGCTTTGCTGAGCGTTTAATTGTCTCAAACATTATTGTGATAAACAAAAATATTGTTAGAAGATGCAATTTCCTGCCAAAGATAGATACACTTTATTTTCAAAAGAACACTTAACACTGGAACTGATAAACAAAATAAACAAAACAACCAAAAACAAAAATAAAATAAATTCTCAGTCTCCATTAACAAAAAATTTACTTGAATAAAAACTAAACATAAAGCCAAAGTGTAAATAAATATTGCATTCAACCAAAATAGTGCAGATTATGATGTCTGTATACTATGTTGCCCTTCAGTAATCATTAGATTTAAATAGAGAAGATTGGCTCATCCACTACCTGATGCAATAGTTCACACTACACGGTTTTTTGCCCAGATTTTCCCCTTAGGACAATCTTAGAACGTAAGATTTTCTAAGATTGTCGATTGTGATTTCAAAACCGATCATCCTGTGGTGTGTTACGGTAGATCGTCTTGGCCGCTCAGATCTAAATCAGGGGTTTTCCCCGACTCTTAACGCAGCCCGTTGAATGTGACAGGCAGCCAATCAGAAAGCGCGGATTCTCCTCCGTGCTTTCTGAGGGGAAATTACAACATTAATGTTTGTTCAACATTTTGTGCAAAAAATATAGTGATGACAAGGCGAGGAGTTGGAGAGAAATCGCTACTGCAGTTGATAAACCCAGTAACTTTTCAGCTGTTCTTCGTTAACGTGACATAAATAGGTTATAATGATTTTCGTTCAGTCAGGACTGACACTAGCCACATGCATTGCAGGTAGATTGTAGTAAAGCACTGATTAATGCCTGGTTTAAAAATTAGTTAACTGAACTTGTAGCCATTATTTTGTGCCCATTGTTGGCCAACACATGGCACGATCAAACCCGATCAAACCGTTATACCTAGGATTTCTGTCTACTAGTGTGTGGTCTCAGGTTTTGAAAATGGGCCGACAATCAGCCGACAGCTTTAAGAACGTGCGCTGGGCATTACACTAAGGAAATAAGGGAGGGTCAGTGGAGAGAACCGGAGTTGAGCCTTTTTTCATTCAGTGTCATCGACAGAAAGAGAAAAAGGCCCGAAGAAACGATAAAGCTGATAATTAAAATGAGGTCGATAGTTTTAATTTATCGTGCGATTAATTGATTTATTGTTTATCGCGACAGGCCTACACACACCTTTAGGAAAAATGACTTAAGGTAAAAGAAATTCATTTTCTATGACAGACACAGAGACTGATGTTTATAGTCAGCAACGGTATCTGCAAAAACTGTGCTAAGATGCTAACAGTTTAAAATATCAAGGGCTACCAGTTAGCATTGACAAAAGCACTGTGGAGCAAATGACACTGCCAACAAAAGAAAACTCAAAGTTAGCAATCGTATCAGTGTTTAAGACAGAGAAAGTACAGAACACTATTTTTTTTATGAGTGAAAACATGTCAGCAGCTCTATAGGGCTGTGAGAAAGGGAGAGAGAGCAAGACTTTCAGGTGAAAACAGGAGGGCTCAGAGTAAAGCAAAGTTGTTTCATCTCATTAGGTGTTTGACCTGCATTTGTCAAGGAGCAAGATGAAAATGTTGGCAGACTTTTGGGAAACTCAGTTGAGGGAATGACAAACAATTTCTAGGAAATCCACATAAAGCCTCTTATTTTAGTAATGATTAGCAGTCCCTCCAGGATGTTGCAATGTTTTTGTTACAATTTGAAATGACTGTAGTCAAATTCTTTTAAGCTTTATTTTTGCCATAATGTGGTCTGACAAAAAATTGGAATTGTCGCAAATGATCTTCTGAAAAACAAGACATGGTTTTAATAGTTGGTATTTAAAGTGTAAATTATATTTTCAAGGACCTTCTTCAAATTGGATTTTACAACTTCTTCAAATTGGATTTTATATGAATAAAGTCATGTCTTGAAAAGTTGTCAAAGTATAAAAGATGAATTCCAAATCAGTCATTCAAGTTAACATGAACTGTTTACATAGAATCAGCAAATCCTACAGAATATCTCAATGTTTTTTGTAAACAAAAATAAAAATAAGAAAGGCAAATGTCATTTAGTGTCTCATGCTTTCTTCGCGTAGTTTGGGCTTTCAAGAGACGTCGTGAAACAGGGAGTTAAATTAGAAGAAGGCTAAGGGGATTGGTCAAAATTCAGCGGAGTTGCAGTGATTTGGTCAGAATTGCAGAAAAAGTTGTGGTGACTGGTGAAAATTACAAATCTGCTCAAGATTTGCATATGACAACTGAATTTGCATTAATAGTGGCAATACCCCAACTTCCTGTAGGAACTGGAAAACCTCGCTCAGCCCAGCTTACCAGAGAAATCACGGCTATAAAATGTTATGCTATAAAACACCAATTTAAAATGTCGCCTTTCAGTCACTCTGCTTTATTTTGAAATCCTAAAATTTGCTTTTACATCACTGCCGTCATAAAATCACAACTGCCAATACAAATACTTAACCAACTGTAGGAAAGCAAGTAAAGGTAAGAAATCTGAATTGTCAAAAACATCTTAAATTAATCAATTCTGAACTGATTAATCCCTCCAAAATACCCGACCAACAGACAAAGAGAGCAGGTCTGTCATGATAGCAAATTTTACTGGACGATAAATTACCCCAGAAATTATTGCGATAAACGACAATTATTGTTGTTTTGAGACCATTTTAAAGTAATACTGATATTTTACTAATAATGGAAGTTTGCCAGCTCAACGACCGATCAATTTTAAATGAACATTAAATCATGGAACTGAAAACACAGCAACCAAAAACAATAAGTAAAAACCACACACAAACAGAACCATGAATAAAATAGATTATGATGTCTCTACGCAAAATCTGTATATCAAAAATATATATTAGAATCGAAATTACTGGAGTCATTTTAAAATTACCATGAGATTAACTGAAGAGCTGCTGATTGCGACAGGTAAAGAGTTTTGAAATGAGCGTCTGAATCTGACCAGATGTTGAGGCAGGACAGAGGCCTGGCGAAGCCCCCCCAGGCAGAATGAGGTCAGGTACAGGATCAGATTTCTGGAAGCTCAAAGCCACAAAAGAGCAACAAAGATTCTGATATACCTGTTGGGCTTTAGGAAACTGGACACCGGCGGGGGCAGTGGGAAGAGAACCACTCATCGCTGCCTGTCAAAGGGACCTCGAAAGCCTAAACCTTATGCTACAATGGTTTAATGGGGCCTCAGTCATGGATGGCTCAGTCCGTTCCCGATGACATGCTCTCAATGTGTCAATAAATCAAAGCTACTTGCTGCCCAGAAGATTCCCATTATTCCAAAACCCTGCGCAGATTCCTGCATTCCCACACTACTTGTTTTATTGCATATAAAAAAGAAAGAAAAAAAAACTCATCTAATGATTTGCAGATTTGGAGCCATCATTGTAGAAAGTATTTGATCCTTTCATGTGTGGGTTTTTTTCCTCTCTTTACAGCCCCGCTCTCCGGTCGGCGCTAGGCCAGAAGGCTGTCTGCCGTTTGAAAATCAGAGTTCTGACGAGCTGCTTTTAACACATGGCATCAAACACACTCAGCTATGCGAAGCGGCTGAAGACGCGGCTCGTTCTTTTCTCTTGGACAAAAAAAAGAAGGCTGAGGTTTTGAACTCCAACCCTGTAATTTATAAGAAAATGAGTCCAAGAACGAGCACCGCAGAGCGGGACTGCGTAAATATTAGGAAACCTATTAGGCTAACTGCGTTTTGGATATGCGAGCCGAGCGAGAGGCTCGTCGTCAGTGGGAGTCTTGATGCAGGCCTTGGGAGTGATTAGCGGGAGTTACGGCTCCTCTGGCCTTTACCCAGCAGCGAGGCTTCGGCCCAAACGCCCCGAGAGAGTCCCTGGCTTCGCTCCCCTCCGAACCGCGCAGGCCTCCAACAAGCCGCACAAACCCAAACGATGACCACGACTATCAACGCAGACAAGCAGCGGGCCGTGGCTGCTCCCAAGAAATTAAAAACCTCCATTAACCTCGGTAGGGTTACACCTACACGCCCACACACGCCACTGGGGAACTATGTGGTGACATGACTTCACACTCCACTCTGGCAGGCTGAGATCAGAGCCGGTGGCTGTTTGCCACACTCCTCACAGCTGGCTGAGTGACACCACGAGCGAGATGAGCATCACAAAAGAAACAAACCACTGCTCAAATATCAGAGGGGATGGAAGAAGAAAAAAGACGAGATGACAACGGACTCGAGAGAGCATCAGTAGAGTCGATTGTTTAAGAGGAGATCACATAGCGCGACGTAGAGCCTCGGAGGAGTTGTCCACAAGCAGCCGCATGGGTGAACTGATCCGAGGTTATTCTGGATGAAGTTTTTCTTGACTGATATGGGTTTCAGTTTTTCCTTGAGGTCTGATCTACTGATTTAAAAACAATGCACTTTCTTCCCCTCCAGCTACTAAAACCAACAAAGCTGCAGCAGCATGTTTTCCGATAAGAGTTTGTGGTTCTGAATCCCACAGAAGTTGAAGGATAAGGCTATTCTCAGTTTTAGAAACAAAGTATGATCAGTGCTGCCACTCCCACACCTGTTGCAAGATTCTGAACTTGTCGGCAAGATTTCAGGCGGGAAACCTCAAAAAAACCTCTCGAGACCAAGCGTGAGTTCAGAGGAAACAAACATGGCCGACCGAGAAGAAGCGGCGGTGATAGTTTGTGGACTTTCTCTAACAGAGAAAAACAATAGAGAGAGACGTCTACATTGTCCACCGAACTTTCTGATGCACCATAGAAGTTGCTTGGTTGTCAGTGTTTCCGTCACCTCCCTTTCTGATTGGCTACACGTCACATTCAGCGTTCTCGTTTGTCCGCGTGCGCCACCACACACATTGCAACATTGGGTCGAGACGATCCAACATTGATCTAAAATCAGGGATATTAGGCAGAGCGATCCTGACGTCCTTCATAACAGACCACATCGCTCTTAACACACCACACACAACACAAATAACTCAAGATTATCTTAACGGTCACTTCAACAATCAGACAGATTGTCGGAAAGGGAACATTGGAAAAAAACCTTGAACAAAAGGTTATTCAAGTCTATGTATTTAAGCTGCAAATGTATATTCTAACTGCAAGAATATATTAGCTTTAGAAGCAGTGTGAATTTCTGTTCAATCAAAGCAACTTGATAATGGATTGGACATTTTTTAAAATGTTGTATTTTCATTCAGGAATCTCATTCTGACCCATGCCAATTGTAAGTCAAGTGTTTTTTAAAGTTTCATAATGAAATAGTGGGGAAAAATATACACTTGGTACAAATCATAATTATAGGGAGTTTGGTGCCTCAGGCGATGTTTATCTTGGAAGAACATCCTCTACATATTCACATCAGCACATATTCTGAACCAGGAAAGCCAAAAGAAAGCCCAGCAAAAGCAGTGGAGATTACAGAGATATGTGTTAGAAGAAGCCAAGAAAAAAAAGAACCTGTAAGGAACAATAAAAAGGAGCAAAAAGAAAATAAAAATCATCACCCAGGGATGAAGACAGGAAAAGAAGGGAAGAGAACAAAACCTCCCGCAGGAGCAGCTAGAGAGGGAACAGCAGGACAAGAACATGAACTGACATGTTAGTCAGGACAGATGGGGAGGAAGAGAAATGGCCAACTTTTAACAGCCTGCAAACAGGATGTGTTAACAGGGAACTTCATTGGTGGATGTGGCAGGGGGGAGGGGAGGGGATCACTCAGCTCAAAATACGGAAAACCACAAAGCCAGATTAGGATTTCTCGCAGTTTGCTGTGGCCACCAAAAGGATGGAGTTGAGTTTAACTGTGGTCACGAATGCTAAAAATATTCTGACGCGGGTCCTTTCGGGGGAGGAAACCTTTATTAAATCAAGGTGAGGCAGCCATATGTTTGTAAAAATGCATGTATGTATCCAGTCAGATCCAAATATTCCTTGTGGACCAACTCTTCCCCTGGAAAAATCACTTTGACCCAGAGAAAGAAAAGCTTTCCTGTCAGTCAAATCCTCTCTCGGCTCTTCCAGCGCTCTCTTTGTTGCCTTGTGTTCCCAGCTCCGGGACTCCTGTGTGCAGGTCTTGGTGGTCCAGTGTGGAATGTGATGTGTTGAGAGGAGGGGAGGGAAGGCGAGCCTTAAAAAAAAAAAAGGGAGAGAGACGGGGTGGGGGGGTTGCTCAATTGTTCCCACACAGAGCATCCACCCCCTACTGATCTGTCGCTCACTTGTCCTTTTTCGTTGGGGGGACTGAAGGAACGGACCAAAGCAAAGGATGTGAAGTGATAGAATAACGGACACTCAGCCAACACACACACACAGCTATTGAGCTGATGCTACACTCAGAGCATACTAAATGAGCGTACCAGAGGAACTTAACATCCCCTGTTGCTGAGGACTCTTCCTAAAGACTAAACAAGTTCTTGAATGTCAAAACTATTTCCACACAGCTAATTTCACCAACATTCCTGTAGCTTGGCCGTGCTCGGTCTTGTGTTGGGAAGGCTGGGATATGCTGGTTTGTTTTGGGACGGTGATAAAGCAGCTGTTTCCAGCCATGCAGCAGAGGACGCCTCGGCAGCCCCGGAGATCTCAAGGTGGCCATGCTGTGATAGTACAACTCGGATAAGAACTGCCACATGTTTCCACCCCGTTTCCCTTCTCTGACCCCATCTGGACATGCACAGGGCTTTTCCGGAGACAGATCTGTGAATGTGAACCACAGTTGCGTGTTTCCGCCGGAAGAATGAGATTCCCTAACGCCAAATCCAGTCGGGTACTGTGGAATACCAGGTTCATCCGCACGAACCGCGACACTGCCCGTGGTCTCATCCCATAAGTAGGAGTTCGAGTAAGAGTTTGTCTGTGGGTTGCTGGCTCGATTCCCACTCTGTCCGCCTCGGTTGTTGTGTCCTTGGGCAAGGTACTTCATCCACATTGCCTGATGGTGGTCAGAGGGGCTGAGTGTAGCGTAGAGGCCATTTGCCATTTCAAAGGAGCAACAAACATGGTGGACAACGGGTGAAGGGTTTTCTTCCATGTTGTGTAACAGATCCAGTCAATGACACGTTGCTTTGTTTCCAAAAACCGAGATGGAAACAGGTGTTAGAGCTCAACAAAACACCAACATTCAGAGGCAAATGAACCAAAACCTGTCCTAGAACAAGAGCCCACACACACACAGCGGCTACGTTTACACTGCAGGTTTTAATGAAATCTGATTTTATTTGCGTGCTTGTTCATACTGCTGAATGATGTGACTGTAATTGGACTTTTGTGTGAACAGTTCATTGCCCCGAGGTAGAGACCAGCATGCGCAGAAGAAGAACGTTGACACAGCAATAATGGATGCTGCCATCTTTGGATCAGTTTTAAAGTTTATTCAGCAATGCGAGCCAACAGGATTGTCATAAGATCGTAACATGTATGAAACTATATGAAACTAGTGAAAAGAAAGTACAACTAATAGAAACTGCACTTTGTGGTGCACTGACACCAATTTCTGTAGAAAAGTCTGTTTGGATGTGTGGGAGGAGCTAAGAGTTGTGGGACTGTAATGTGATGCACTTCATTGGAACAGAAATGTTTATGTCAGATCTGGCTTCTTCTGGACGTATTTCAAATCTGATTTTTGGAGGGGTTGAAAAGATTGGAATTGGGACATTTTAACTGTTGTGAAAAAATCGGACGTGGGTTGCATACGAGCACATTTTTAATTTTTAAAATCTTTATTTGGGTCACATTCACCTGCTAGTTGAAGGTAGTCGACTAGGTTCCCCCGTCTTCGCAGGACCCCAACATAATGAAGCTTAAACTCGATTATAGATCATTAAACTCTTGATAGGTAGACGTCAACACCAGGAACGATCAAACTATCAATGCTTTTAGCCGACTAGAAGATGAAGTTCGGTAAAAATGTTTTGTTTCATTCTTATTAAACCAAATGCGCAAAAGCACAAGTGTGAACTGAAAGCAGATGTGATCTGTTTCAACATAAGCTACGCAAACAAACACAAACTCAATAACATAACCTAAAGCCGTCTCAGAAAATGTGCAGAAGAGCTGAATTGGTTCCTGGCACAGTGTTGCAAGGACTCAGCTCATCACTCAGGAATGTTATCAGAGCTTATTGCTCATGCTTTGGCTTTTGCTGCCGTTTTATTATCCAGCCCTGCAAACATTTTTTCTGTAAACAAATCATTGATATTAATGTTTGTGCAGCTTATTCCACCGTGGAAAAGGCTCTGATTTGATAGTGAGAACTTTTTATTACACATGAATGAGCAAAGATGAACAATAGCACTGCTGTAAGAGGCTTAAAGACTTGATGCACACATAAGCCACATTTAACATGCAGTGAGTAATTTCCTGACTTCAGTGAGTCAGACTCGTAGGTGTGAAATAGCGGTTCTGAAGTCCTTCGACTAAATGTACAACAACCTCTTACAAACTTAGCAAAGGTTAGACAGCTTCTACGTTGCAGTTATGATTTCTTGAAGGATGGATCTTCAAATGATAAAACTAAGGTCATGCCGAAGCAATAAGTTAGCTTGCTGAACGACATGTGCATCTCATAAGCTTTCAGGCATCGTTTTGGAAAACTTAGAATCCTAATTTTTATTTCTACAAACAAAGCAAAAGTTTCAAGAATTAAGCAAAAATAATTATGTCTTGGTTTAATGTGGTTTTCATGACTGTCCTAATCCAAGGTGATTCAAATGTCAAAAAACACTGACAAATGTTTCTTTGTGTTTTCACAAATTGAATAAAGGTTTCATAACCCTTTTTTTAGGAATCTCTGTTTAATGTGAATTTAATTCAATCAGCAGCATCATTGACAGGATCCAAAGTGATGCAATGTGGAGCTTTGTTGGCCAGCAGCCTTCATCACTTACAGTACCTTTATTGTAAAAGGTTAATTCAAGTACTGCCCTCCTTTCTTTAAAATGATGACGTTAAACTTAGATATAAGGTAATAAACTTGAAACATTCAAGTTTCAAATCCAGCGCTTATTGTCGCATCTTAAATTTGCTTGACTAGAAACTATTTACAAAATGTGTTTGAATACGAAAATGTTGCCAACAGTAGTAATTGCAACTAAAAACATAAAGTCACACATACAAATTATGTCAATACAAATGAGGACCTTTTAGAAATGCAAAAGAAAAGCTTGAAAATGGGAAAATTCAGTGTGTTTACGAGCAGTCGGCTCTCCTGAACCAGAGCCAACCTACCTTTGCTTCAGTAAATAAACACTTGAAGTAAGGCTGTTAGATACTAGGAAATTGAACTGGAATGCCATCACTTCCAACACTCTGACCTTTGGCATCTTTAGAGCCATCAAAGTGTGCTGGGTGTAGGCATTTACTACAGTCAGACTTCATACAACAGGATAGATATCTTATTGGTGACTGTAAATGAAAACAACAAATATTGTGTTTCAAATCGTCCTTTGAAATGTGTACATTGATATTGCAGTGATGCATTGTGCAGCCCTTCCTTGGATCTCTGTGTGTTGCTAAAAACTGTAGATTCGCTAGAAAACTTTTAGCTCTGGCGAATTCCCCTAAGCAGAGGCTATCAGCACTTGCCTTCAAAACAAAAGCCACTTTGTGGAGAAAATAAAAATAAAAATCAGCCAATTTATATTTATGTGCGTAATTACCACCTTGTCAATTTTTTTGTTTAATTCTTGCCTGGTTGTGGTAAAGCTGGTCCCCATCTCCAGCAGGTCAACGGACAAGTGGGTTGAGTGAACACCGGACAGGCCCCCAATCAAAAGTTTGTGCATGTGTAATTATAAGTACCTCTGCTCCAACACACTTGAATCAAATAAATAGTTAATGACCAGGCTTTTGCAGGTGTGTTGGAGCAGGAAAGTGACTGAACTACTTTTTTAGACAATTTAATGACTCAAAAATAAGGAAAGAACAGTCACTAACTTGCTAATTGCTTATTACAGTGTGTGATGTTGGTGGGGGTCCAAAAATGTCCCCAACTCCACACACTGATAGCGTAGCATTGTAGAAACACAAGCGACCCGAGAAGCCAGGGCACCTGCTGGTTGTGGAGACATTTGTAGGGCCAGAAGAGGAGCAGAGTTACAGCCAAGCCAGTTTCAAGCCATAGCAGCTGTTTTAGAGGCAAGATTAATAAATGTACAATTCTGAAGAACAAAGATGGACTGTAAGGGGATTATTGACTACTGGAATGGGACTTCATAGCAAAAAAGAAAAAAAAAAAAAGCTATAATGTGTTTATCTAAACAGCTTTGTTGTAGCAGTGTGTAAAAAATACCTGAATCACTTTCCTTTTAATGAGAGCTATCGGTAAATATGACAAGTTTAAGACAATACAAGACAACACAATAAAAATGCAAGATGACTTCTTGACTACAGCATAAATTTCTACTGCTGCTGTGGTGAATCTAAAAAGACTGACATTTTTCTAAATCAGAAAACATCTTTAGGCTTTAGATTTGACCTCAACAGAGGAAGTTGAACACTTGGCTAATGGGTAATTTGTTAATTATTACAGGAGTGAGAAACTTGTTTCGAGCAGAGCCACTCATTCTGACCTTTGGACTAAAAAAAAAAAAAAAAAAAAAAAATGCCTGCAGACCTTGAACCCCCACCGCCCTTATCTAATCTGCTGAATGTCCCAGCAATGGCCAGCCTGTTATTTCTCCAAATGGTTACACTTCTGAGAAAGCTGCCTCCTCACCGTTAGCTTAGTGGGAAAGATTCCTCACAATGTGGGACTGAAGACGACAACCTCTCAATCTGGCAGAGAGGCCGAAGAGCTGTATAGTCATGAACACTTCAAATTTAGGTACAATGCACAGGTATGATCAAGAGATTTTACTTCATAAAGAAAAAAAAAAGAAACAACAGTGCATTGGAGAATCCAGCTAAGCAGTGAGTGCACTCACAAGTTCCCTCAAGAATTTCAAATGTTGTGGTTTCAAAACTGATATCATCATACTGTTCCTGTGATTTAAAAACCTTCAAATGAGATGGAAGAAAAAGAGTCAGAATAATAGGTAGAGGTACAACGAGATCTTGTGATATAATTGAGACTCCATGACGTTGCTCGTCAAAGCGAAGTCTTTCCAGGAAGAAACTATCCAGTAGATGGGACTGTGTGGCTTCATGTGGTGAAGTCACTTCAAGCTATTATGACTTTGGAGTTAAAGATAAGTATTTTTAACTTGACACGTTGTTGTAGCCATATTTGAGACTCTTACTTTGAAGCACAAAGGCAAACAGTTGCCCCACTGTGTTGAAAGAGTCAGCTAGTAAAGTAGCAACGGGGCATTTTTTGATTTAATATTAGTGTGTTAATGTTGTTTAGCTATTACTGACTGGAACCAATTCTAACAATAAGACTTTCCATGTTGATGTGATTGTACATATTTCTCTCTCTATTAAGAGGAAATATGCATGTAAAAAGATACGGTATGAAACTGAGTAAGAGGCGAAGGGAAGGAAACGTCTGAAGGTTTTAATTTCTCTAAAAGGCTGTGTTGGAGAGTGAAAGGATAAAGGCACAACCTCAACCTAAATATTTCATATTTAATAGCCAGTTAAACTGTCTGCATACACTGCCTATGGTCCTATAAAGTAGAGAGAGCTAAATATAATTCTATGTGACTTAAACAAATTGTAGCCAACAAAGGGTGCATTCACACCAGGCCGGTTTAGTCCGCTTTTATAAAAATCTAGTTTGTTTGTCTAGAATCAATCAATCAATCAATCAAATTTTATTTGTATAGCACATTACAGCAGCAAGGCATTTCAAAGTGCTTTA
Organism: Brachyrhaphis roseni; assembly: GCA_903066815.1. Classification (NCBI taxonomy): domain Eukaryota; kingdom Metazoa; phylum Chordata; class Actinopteri; order Cyprinodontiformes; family Poeciliidae; genus Brachyrhaphis; species Brachyrhaphis roseni. The sequence goes on from CAEFZY010042914.1 coordinate 113,945, forward strand.
CATCATATCAGAAACAGAAACGGCAGCAGTGAAAACGATAAAACAACAATAAAAAGAAAAACAAAAAAAACATTACAGAAGGTCTGGTTCATTTGCGAAAGAGTGAATGAGAAATCAAAACCTGATCAGGACCAGAAAATCAAACTGTGGAGCACAAATCTAGGTCTGGGTTTGGTTGAAGTGAACCCAAGCCAAGCGAACTGGAGAGCGCTCCAAAAGCAGGAAGCTAACCACAGCGCAGGGTATCATGGGTAAATACAACCAAAACAAACATGTGAATCTAGCACTAGCGGGAGAAATGGCTCAGAAACTTTTACCAAACACAAAACAGAAATCCTACAAAGGCTACAATCTCACACCACGCCGTTTTTGTTTACATTTGTGAAAAAAAGTTGCGCTGAACGTCGTCTTTAGACGTTTTCATGTCATTTATCTCAGTCGTTCTTGGTCCAGCGCCTCCACAGGTGGCGAGGTTTTTCATAAGTTTTAGTTCGTTTGATATAGAAAACAAAGTACAGGAACACTGCCTGAAAACTTTTGCCAAAGTACAAGTGAAAAAGAACAAATGGCACTGATGATAAAACTAACTGTAATAATCAAACCCATTGCAGATGAAGAGATAATCATTGCTGTTATGATTCAAAACCAATTTGTTAATTTGGCCCAAGTTTACACTGTGATGCCATGACAATGCTGTGTTTTAGTCAAGGTTTTCACATGGTGAGGGTCTTACACCAGCTTACTTCTAATCTACAAGCAAATAAATTAATTCTCAGGATGTTTGCCACTCAGCCAGTGAAAGCCTTTTGTAGTTTAAAGAATCAAATACAACAGTTGCACACATTATTAGTTGAAAGTCAGGCAGCAAAAACCACCATTTACATTTTCCATGATTGCCAACATTATTTATTCACTGTGTTGGGAAAATTTACTTCCCAATTTATGCAAAATATTCCACCACAAGCCACAAATAAATCATCCTCAGACAGACAAAAAAAGAAAACTTGGAAGCCAAGTCTTGAACCGGTTCCATGAGAAGCGGTTCAGCTGATACCATGGGATAACGGAGGAATTTACCAAGCAAGCCTGCTGTTCCTCCGTATCACTTCATTCTGTCTAAACTCGAGCAGTCTGGGTTTCCACTGCAGTTTCACTGCCTAAAAAACATTTCACCGACTCGTGTCTGGTTTCAGATAAACCGGTGGGTAATTTCGACGGTAACACACATTAATTCTTATCTGTTGGCTGCCAACAACAACTCAAAATGTTTGCGGTTCAAAATGCGATCTCTGAATGTCTGTCTCCACCGAGAACTCATGTTCCACACGCTGGATTTATGGTGTTTGCACCAAAGCGAGGGTAAGTTCAAATCTACTTGCATTAAAACCAAGACGGGCGAGTGAATCCTTTCTCAATGTGTTGTTGTCACGCAAGTCTATCGAGCCGAACGGAAAGGAAAATTAATTCAGGATGAGCATTTTGACAACTTCGCCGAGTTAAAATTATTGCTTAATTATGAAGTTCAACCAGACATTTTGAGGGTGTATCTGGAGACTTTTAACAGTAAATGAATCATTTACTACAGTGTCTATCAAGGAGAAACATCCAAGCCTGGATGAATAGTGTCTCCCATTATTCAAGCATTCATAACCCTTCAACACGTTTTGTTTTGTTAGAACCGCAACCTTCAGTGAATTTTATTGGGATTCAGCAAGAAAGACCACAAGAAGTTGTGAAGAGAAAGAAAAATAATCTGTGGTTTTCCACACTTCTTGTGAACACAGCTCTGAAGTTGAAATCTTTAGAGGAATGTCTCTAGCAGCTTCGCACACCTAGAAAAGAAAAAACAAAAATTCTTCTTCTTCTTCTCTCGCCCCACAAAATGTAAAGCTGAAGCTCAGAAAAGCATCCATCCCTCTCATGCTGCAGCCACCACCGTGTTTCACTGTAAGGATGGCGACTATACAGTGACAAGGTTTTATCACGATATTTTGTGGTAGTATTGTGATAATGATAAGAATGATTTATCTTTAGGTAACCAGTCACTTTAAGAAGTGAAATTTGTATCACTGAACAGCACAAAGTAGCTGCATTTAATAACATTGATGCTCTCATATAACAAACAGTGGAGAAAATAGTAAAACTACAAATCCCGACAATAAGGACAGTGTCAGGGTGTTTAAACACAATTATTTGGAATTTATCATGACAATGTAAGAAACTATTTCTTATTTTGATAAGACGATAAACGATACGCTAAAAGTCTACTACTCGTTTATCATTAAAAAATCCTACCGCAAGAATTATTGGTGTTACAAAAGACTGAAAGAAATGTTATTTTATTATATTCTTCACTTTTTGCTCCACGAAAGCATCAATAAATATCAGTAAATTCAGAACCACAATCAAACGCAGTCGCTGTGTGCTGCTTAGCGATATAAATGACTCCCGGAGTGGAAATGTTTTTTAAGAACAGTATTTGTGTTTAAGCAGCTGTGAATGTTGTGCCAGGAAGTCCAAGCCATAGAGTTACCACAAATGAAGTAATAAGTAGCAGTTTTATCCACTTTTTTATTGTCATCTCAATAGTACCACAAAGTATTGCTATAAAATACTAAGTCCATATCGTTCACGCCTTATTCATCATAATGCACAGTATTTCTTTTCCACCACACAGACCTGAAATAGTTAATCAGAGGACCTTCTTCCACATCTTTGCTATGTGTCCTTACATTGTTTTCTTTGAACATGGCATTCTTTGACCGAGAATTCCTGAAAATTGGATTTTTGGAGTGCAAAAGGTAAAACTAATTCCTCCATGAGAGAGGTGTGGTTGTAATATTTCAAAAAACGTAAAGTATAAGTGTCCCAATCCGATCTTGATATCGGTCCAATATCAACCAAAAACACAAAAATAAAAGCATGAATTTGATTATATCAGACTGCATCTAAAATCGCAGATAGAAGCAGTCCGCCCCAGGATTCCACTCCAGCATTTCTATCCAGCAGCGCTTGTATCCCACATGCAGACCCACTGGTTAATAATAAATGATAAACGACCCAGTCGATTGTTCTCTAATTACTGCTGTTGACTATAACTTTATCAAGCGTTTTGCTACTTTCCACTCTACAAGTAAGTAATAACAGTATGCATTATTTGCATCGATATTGTATCAGGTCAACATCAGTATCGGTCAATACTCAAAGTCGCAATATCTGCATCGTATCGGCATGGGGAAGGAATGAATACTTTTACAAGGCAGCGTACATCTCAAAAGCTCATTTTGTCTCCACACACATGATTCTTCTACTAGTGGTGTTTGCAGATTTGCTGAAGTGCTTACTGTGAGAAACAACCAGAAAAAAACCCCCAAGGAACAAAAAGGACCTCAAAATTTGCAACAGGATGACAAAATAGGCTGTTTTATTCTTAAAATTACAACAACAAAAAAAAACTTCGAGTACGACAGAGAAACACATAAAACCTAAGTTTTGATATTGTGCACATCAAAACTTGATAAGAGATACGAGCCGCCACAACCAAAATCTCAGCGGCCATGCTTGTAAAAAATTTTTTAAAAATCACACCAGAGCGTAACGCTGGAGCCACTCCACAGCTGCCAACAACACACTAATCATTTAACTACTGTTAAAATCAAAAGGTGATGGAGAAAGGTGGGGGAGGGTTTAAGTATGTAGGGCACAGAGGAATTTCAATCCTCCTCCCCTCCTAACCCCTGCTTCCCCTCAAAGCCTTCACTGTAACAGGCCCCCCTACCCAAGTTTCCATTACTTGGCTGCATCCCATGATTGGCTTCATTGATTTGCCCTCCTGCCCCCGTCTAATTCCCAACACATCAGGCCCCCTTCGCCGGTGCCCTTCATCCCGTCATGTGCTCTTGTCTGGGCCACGTTCGGCTCAAACAGAGCCAGCTTCGACCGCAAAAACGAGGACTAGCAGAGTCAGAGAGAAATCCACAAGCCTTGTTCACGAGGAATGTTTACTAAATCACCGCAGGCTGCCTGCACTTCACAGCTGCAGGAGCCTCCGCCGAGGAAGCCTGGAAATAAACACAGGCCTGGCCTCGTTCAGCAGGGAGTCGGGCTTTTGTGTCGATTATACCCCCTTATATTGTTATGAATTAGCTGCAAGTATTTCCTACATGGAAAACAATGTTTAGCCATGGGAGAGGTAAGGTGTCGCCACTGCAACACCTACAGTACAGCAGGAGATCTTCAGTCCATTTTATGTCTGACCAGTCCTGGAACTGAAACTCTGATCTACTTTCTACCAGAAAGTTTTATGTCAGCATACAACAAGAAAATGAATACATGGTAGAAATATTACTCTGGTTTTTGTTTTGCCAGTTCTTGTGGGATATTTGAGTAGAAAACGTTCACCTAGTTGGGTTTTTACTTTACATATTGTATTTATAGATCTATTTGAGACGTTCAGGATAACTTGGATCTGTTAAAATCTATAACACTGGGATTAGATTATCCAAGATTGAACACAGGTCACTTTAATTTGTGATTCTGAATTCTATTAAGTAGAAATTTCAATCCTCTGCTTGACCTATAAGCTAGCTCCAGCTAAAAACCATGCATCCAACGTAAACGCCACATGTATAACTCATTAAATCCTAGAAGTAGCATTGAAATCACAAATGACAAGTTTAACTTTCGAAGGCTGGTTTTTCTGTTCATTCAAACAAATCTAAATTATTAAGCATGTGATAACGGTCATCATCTAAAAACACAGAAATGTAGACTGCGAAAAAAAAGAAACTTGGAAACTCAACCCTTGATAAATTTTTAAATCTTTTTAAAAGATAGAAATCCAATTTCAGACTTTTCAAAATTCTGTACTAAACAGTTCTCAAATGTTTGACTATTTCCAAGTAAAATGGAGTTACTACGCTTAACAAGCAAAAAAAAAAAGATTGGTTGCCTTGTGCCTTCTGTGACGTCACCAGAGGCACATGCTTGTTGAGGCTTGCTTCTGGGAAATCAATTTTTTTTAATTTTTTTTTTTACCTAAGTTAAAACAATTCATCAACTCCATAATTGCAGATACAAACCAAAACACGTTGTCGTAAAAGCGACTAACGTGATTTCGAGTCATTTCACACCAGCAGCTTTAATGTAATAACAGCTGAGTAGCTGTAGTTTTCAAGACCTGGAGGAACTTAAAGCGTTTTTGTCCTCTTTTTAAAAGACATATTTAACATGGTTTTTGTTAGCCAAGAATAGAAAACGTCTAAAACGGCGACTGGATGTTTCAAGCTAGTTTACCGGAGTCATTACAGCCAACTTCAACTTAAAACTGTAAAACAAGGAGCGCAGGGAAAACCTTTCCAATGAAGCCCGGCGGGCAGCTCCCCCTCCCCGCCTCGCCTCGCCTGAGGAGCCCGTGGGCTCAACAGCGGAGCCGAAGAGTAAAACTCACCGTTGACCACCTTGTTGGGCGCATCGTTCATGTTAAAGCCTTTGGAGGTGAACGCCTCCCGAACTTCGTTACAGTTCTTCAACTTTGGCTCCGCGGCTGCCGACACGGACAACACAGCCAGCGTGCAGACTGCGCACAGCACCGACAGCGTCTTCATGTTCAGGTTTAAAAATAATAATAATAAAAGCCGTAAAAGTTAAAACTCAGAATGGGCAGACGGCCTCCCGGGTGTTTTGTTGGTTAAGGTAAAGTTAGTGAGTTTCCTCATGGAGGTCTCTTGAGCTCGACAGAAACTTCATTCACAGCAGCTCCGAGGCCAGCTCTGCAGCAACAATTTGGGAGCCAGAAGAGAAAAGAGAAAAACACCGACAAAAAAAAAAAAGAAGAAGAAGTTTAAACCCTGTTTAAAAAGTCACACGTTTAAAAAGCAACAGGTATTAGTCAAGTATCAAGTCCCAGACTCGACAGGGAAAAAAAAAACAAAACAACTTATGTGCGAGAACAGCGAGCTGGAAAAAAAAAACAAAAAAAACTTTCTCTCCAACTTGAGGCAACAATCACAGTCTCACACAAACTGCTGCACGGCTTCGACGAGCGGATAAACCACGGGAGGACAGCAGACCGCAGAAAGTTGCCGGAGGGTTTCTTCTGTCTTCCCTTTCTTCTTCTTCTTTTCTTGCTTTCTTTCCCAAATTTAAAGACGCCGTGGTTTCTGCGGCACAGGACGCTGGGCTGTTTGCGACTCGTACTGGGATCCAGATGCGAGTAAAAAAAAAAAAAAAAAAAAAAAAAAAAAAACCCCGGGGGAGGGCCAGCAGGGGGGGCGAGTTCCGGGGCAAAAGGGCCGGAGAGCGGGAGGACCTGGGCCGGGGGGCGCGGAGCAGGGACTCTCCCCGGCCTGGAGGAGAAGAATCACCGGTGCTGAAAACCAGGACTGGAGCTGAGGGTGGAACTCACTGTTGGACAAAACTGACAAAATGAAAAGCGAAGAAAGAAAAAAAAAAAAAAAAAATCAATATCTACAACTGGGAAGCACTATATCATATAAATATCTGTCAAACGGACAGTATAACCATGAAAACTGGTGACAAAATAGATAAATAAATTTGCATTACAAAATGAGGAGTCACATGAGTTTCAGTGCTTTTTTTTATTTCTTTACATTACCAACACAAACATACCAGAACAGACCAATGTAACAGAAATGGAAGATAAATTATACACAGTTTCAGTTTTTTTGTTTTTCAAAAAAATCTAAAATGTGACATGCATTTGTCTCTAGGCCTGTCGTAATAAGAAATCAATTAATCACATGATAAATGAAAACAAACTGAATAATTTCCATTTGCATCATTTATTGTTTTTCTTTTTTCCTCTCTTTCTACCAAAAACTGGACGACAAAAGTCTTCAGTCCAGTGCTTTGGTCTCACCCAGCTGATTTTTTAAGGACAATTTTGTTTACACAGACTTCATTGTTCAGTTTATTTGTTGTTTCTGTTGTTTTGTTTATATATGTTGGATATTTAAAATGTCTTCCACTTCCAGCGTTAAAATTTAAAGTTTATTGATCTTTGATCATATCTTCTTACATTATTATACCATTACCATTATATTACTTTAAAATGGTCTCAAAACAACAATATTATCATTTATCGCGGTAACTTCTGGGACAATTTATCATCCATCAAAATTTGTCATTGTGACAGGCCTAGTTTTATCCTGCCCTCTTTACTCTCATGCCCTTAAATAAAGTGCAGTGTGACCAAATAACATTCCCAAATCTGTGTAATTTAATCTCAGCTGTTCTTTGTTAGAGAACATTAGAGAACAAACAGCTTCATGAAAACAAAGGAACACAACAGTTGGGTCAGGGAGAAACATTTATGGAGAAATTTAATGAACAGGTAATGCATAAAACAATATTACATTTCACTGTCATGTAAGGTCAAACCAAAACTGAACTTTGCCTCTTTGCAAAAACACTGCACATCGTTATTCTCACTGTAAAACACAGAGGGAGTAGCATCATGCTAAGGGGATGCTTTTCTTTAGCCTGACAGAGAAGCTAGTTAGTTTATATGAAAAAGGAGGACGTTAAATACAGAGCAATGCTAGAAAAAAAAAACCTATTAGAGTCTGTAAAAGACTTTCAACACTTTAAATATACAGCCAGAGATTCAGTAGAATAGCTTAGGAAAAAGCAGATTCATGTTTTAGAATGGCCTAATCAAAGTCAAGACTTAAATCCAACCAAGAATCTAGGTCAAGACTTCAAAATTGTTGTTCACGGACACACTCTCCCAAAAATCTGACTATTTCCCGAAGAACAAACAAATAATTAAATCTCTAGACGACGAAAGCTGGCAGAGAAAACTTAATTGCAGACAAATGAGGTTTGTACATTACGGCACTTACTCAGAAGCAATCGATACAAAACACCAATATCTTCTGATTTTCATTTGTGAAGTGATTGAGAGCTCTGCATCGTCTCCCTACCACCAAAAATCCGAATGAAACAAATTAAGGTTTGTCGTGGTAATGTGGCGAAACTGTCAAAACGTCCAGGGCTACATTAGCAAGGCGCTAGTGCACCGGAAATGGCTCAAAACCTGACGTAAGTTTTTGTGGCCGTGGGGTAAAAAAAATAATACAGGCCTGTTTCTAACACAAACAGAGAGGCTTGTGTGCCGTTAGCAGTGAGGGAGTTGTGTTTCTACCGTGCAGCTACCCGTCATGTAACCTGTCGCCGTTTTCAAAAAATGTAGATGTGTCTGATGCCGCTTTCTGACTGTGACCTTTGCCCTACTTTTAGCACTGATTTTTTTTATATATATATATAGTGCCAAGCGTTATTTATAAAACATGAAGAATGATTTGCTGGCATAAGAAGGAATCACAACCTACTATTCAAAGCTTTATGAATAATAACATCTTTTTTGATGAGACACTGAGAACACCGAGAATAGGAACCACAATGTACAATTCATTGTTTTATAAGTACTAGCATCTTTTTTTCATGAGAAATTGAGAACACCAAGGTGTCATCTGCATAAAGTCTAACAGCGAAAATGCTAAATTGGTACTAAAAGTAAACCTTTGTCTTAAATTTAGCACAGATTCTTTTTCCAGACAGTGCGAAGTGTTATTCATAAATATGAAGAATAATTGTAGGCTGTGGTTGAATGAACCACAACCTACATTTCAGTGTTTTATAAGTACTAGCATATTTTTTTTGATGAGAAACTGAGAACACCAAGGTGTCATCTGCATAAAGTCTTACAGCGAAAAATGCTAAATTGGTGCTAAAAGTAAACCTTTGCCCTAATTTTAGCCCTGATTTTTTTCTTTTTCCAGACAGTACTAGGTTTTATTCATAAAATATGAAGAATGAATCACTGGCATATAAAGGAACCACAACCTTCTCTTCAAAGCTTTATGAATGTTAGCATCTTTTTTGATGAGAAACTGAGAACACCAAGGTGTCGTCTGCATAAAGTCTAATAAAAAGGGGGGAGGAAAATGCATCAAAGGTACAAAATTATTGGGCACAAAGTTGATGTTTGTATTCTGTTATAGTGGGACTGGAGGAGGGAAAGAAAAATCATAAGACTTTTCACCCCCTGTGTTTTGAACATGCCTGGACTTGTAGGGTGCTTCGGTGTGTGCGTGCACATGTCCCTTTGGTTTGGTTTGGAATAAGCGGCACTTGGCAGAATGACATTCCTCCCTTTGTGTCTGCATTCCTGAGGCAGCTCCATTCATTCTGTGTGACTGCCGCCGCCGCTGCTGTTGAGTTGGCCGAAGGAACATGGATGCTGGAGCTGTGCGCATGGGAGAGCGTGGGCCCGGCCATCCTCTCAACAGGCCCACAAAGGCTAAGAAAATGGTTTAGTGCCATGGTAATTAGACATGAATGAGCTCTGAATGACACGACATGTCTCAGGCTTTTCTTTTTTTTCTTTTCTGCGGCTGAGGAATTTCCAACATCCAACTTGGTAAAAAAAAAAAAAAGAAAGAAAAAAAAATCGGAGTGGACTAAAGAACTCTTAAGCTCCTGAATGCCAAAGTTATTTTGATTTCTATGCACTGCTTGATGACCCTTCCAACTCTTGAAGGCACTGAGGGGGTCTAAATAACTGTGTGTGACTGTGTAATTATTCAGAAAAACACATCTGGAAGTGGTAGTAGTGAACAGCAACACATCACAGTTGACCTTTCACAAGAACTGCTTTCTTTCAAGTACCTTTCAAAAAAGCTTGGTAGGACTTTTAGTTTTTGCCATAGCAATCTTTCACACTGAAGGATGGATCCAAGGATCTCAGCTTACTGATTATTTTATTGTCAAAGCTGCAGTGTGTAATTTTCATTGAAAAATACATGTTTTTTAATATATTTGTTGAAACTGTCACTATGTTGTGACAATATGGTATCAGACAGATAATCTGTGAAACAAAATCAAGCTCCTCTGCCTTCTCCCAGTGTTAATTAGAAACAACCAATCAGAGCCAGGGGGAGGGTCTTAGTGCTGTTAATCACTCTCTTGTGCTGTGAAACAATCTGCCAAAGGAACTGGAACTTTTTCCATCAATATCAAGGAATTACTTACCTAAAACAAGCTCCTATATGTTGCTGAAAAGTTACTTTGAAGTTTGTTTTGTCTTATTTCAAGTGCACTAAGATGCTTGCTCTGGAAGCTAGACCGAATAAATACTTGGTAAAATTTGGTGTTTTAGAAGTGTGCTGACACGGGCTGAAGAGCCGCTCAGAGAGGAAGAAGCCAAATGCACCTGATTTAAAAACGTGCTTAGGAACAAAGCTTACATTTTGGAAGCATGCCCTTTGTTAGCTTTGTCTTATTTCAAGATTTCTATTATATTTGCACTAGAAACTAGTCAAACAAACAAAACAAAAAAAACCTCTTGGTACTGTTTTGTGTTTTTGCAGTGGATTTCTCTTATTTCAGCTGATGTTTAAATAATTTTATTGTTCACTTCAGCTATATCCTAACTTTGGGAAATGTACAGAAATTTTCTGTACATTTATCTACAACAGGGTGGTAAAAAATAAAAAGCTAATTCCAACTGATTACTTCATTGATCAGGAAACTCTTACTAATTCACAAATTCATAAGCTCATGAGTTGTACAGTAGTGAGTCACAGACAAAACCGCTGATATCCTGCAGACAAACATTGAAGTGACCTTTCGCTCTCGGAACGGCGGCTGTTCCGGCGTCGCCCCGAGCATTAGCCTAAGAAAACACGGAGACTCTGCATTTCAATGGCCATTTCTCAAGCCTTGCATTAGCATTCAGAGAGCAAACCCCCCATCCTGGGCCGGCTGCTGCTCTCCCTGCTCATCTCCTCATAATCAGCCTCTCTTAACATCTTAAAAGCTGCAATCCAGCTCAGGGGTGAAAAGCACAGCTGGACGAGGATGGCGTTATTTTTTTTTATTATTATTATTTTTTTTAATCTTGATCTGCTTGGAAGAAGGTGTGTGGGAGTGAATCACTACACCAGAGGGTTTTGGTGTGTAGAGTGTTTGCAGAGACAGACGTGGGGAGCTGACCTTGTTAGGAGAGCAGACAGGCTTTGAACGCAAACAATTAGGACTAATGAAGCTTGTTTCATTGTTTCGGGCGTGAATGAGCGTCTGTTACCTGGCAAAGGTGAAAGGAATCAGGCCTGTTTAATTAGCTAGCTAATTCTCTAATTGCGGAGCCCCGTGTGACCCGTCAGAGGAGAGGGAAGGAGCAGAAATGAAACGGCAAAGAATGAATGCACGCACACAACTCGCACATGGAGCAATATATCTGCAGCACGGTTTGTCCTCTTCGTCACAGCGTGGCGTCCATTTTCTTTGGGTTATTTTTTTTTCTTGCGGAACACTCATCAAATTGTCAAACCTGTTGCACACTTCACTGTGTTTTATTGCATTGGGAAGTTTTTTTTGTTTCTTCCCTCAAAACGTCCTTAAGGTTATTAATTTATTTTTTAACTCTCCGCCTGCACGGTCAATGACTTCGTTAAACTTGCATCTTTGCTCCTACGATCTCAAGAGTGGCACTCAGGCAGCCATATGGCCGACCAAAGAATCCTGCAGAGGATAGCAAAGAAAAGGCAGACGCAGTAAATCAAAGCGATTTTTTTTGGGAGTTAGAGCTTTTATTCCGGCAGCCTTAAGAGTTATTTGTTGCATTTTAATTTTTTCCCTCATGCTCTTATGATAAATCAGGCATGAGTCAGGGTGATAAGGCTCAATTGCTTTTTGTGTGTTTCCTAATTAGTTCAGTCTGAACATAATTTATTTATTTATTTATTTTTATTATTTCCACTACCTCATCAGAAGTCGGTGGTTTCTCTGGCAGCGACATAATCCTCAGTTGGAACCATGTTTGCGGTTAGCAGAGTAGCTCGTTCACCGCGATGGAATGGGCCGGTCTCTTAGCTAGACTGATTCTGTCACACTGCTGTTCTTGGGCAAACCTGCTGAACTCACGTTGACATTTTCAGAAATGTAAGCAACTCAAAGGGGCAGTATCGTGTAAAACTGACTTTATTGAACTTTACATCATGTTATAATGTTATTCCCTCATCCAAAACACACCTGGAGCGTTGATTTGATTTGTCCATGCATGTTTGAGAGATCCTTTAATATTCATGGCAACCATTCAGTTGTACAAAATGCCTGGGTGGACCCAGCTCCGCCTTTGAGGACGAAGCTCCTCCTCTGAGCTTCAGTTTCCGAGCTTCAGCTTCACAGAGCAGCCCTGCCCCACTGAGCTCCTTCAGACTAGCCAGCAGCAATTAGCAAACACCTGGTGGAACTGCTGAGCTCATTATATTCGCTGCTTCTCTGTTAGAGGAGCCGTGTTGTGATGACTTCCTGAAGGCGGAGTTTCAGAAAGAGCAGGAGCTTCTTAAAGAGACAGAGGCCCAATTTCAAGGTGTTAAATTACTAAGTCATTTTTTTTTAAGTTATATTGAATATAAACAGATTTTAACAATAACTGGAGGTAACACAGTTACTTGATTGTGTTATGCGCCTGGAAAATACATAATACTGCCTCTTTAAGCAAGTCAAGGATAAATTGCACCGTCTGGAAACATTTTGTAGCTCATACCGAAGTGTTCAGACACCTTGAACTTTTCACACTCCACATTCCAACCTGGAACTTCAATGGATTTTATTGAGATTTACTGGAACAAAACAAAGTATTACATAATTGTGAAGTGGGAAGGGAGAGGCATGCATGCTTTTCAAAACTGTTCAAAAATCAGAAGTCTGGATTGGATTTGTATTCTGCCCCCCCTTTACTGTGCTACCCAAAAATAGAAATTAACAAACCGTTTGCGTCCAGAAGAACAAACGGCATCGTGATGCCAGGAAACGCAGCGGACAGAGAGCAGAGAAGGTTAAAAACAATACTCCAAATCGTCAACAGTAAAAGTTTGGCTCAACTGCTGATCTACCAAGATTGATACTCTCTACAGAAGGAAAGCATTAATCCAGGAAGCAGACAAAGAAGAGCAGGCAACTACTTTATCCTCTAGTTGTAAATTTCAAATGTCGATATTCTGCTAATGTAAAAAATATATATAGCCTATACAAAATTTTGCAATTGCGATGTTTCCATTAAATTTGCAATGCAATTAAAATCACGTGAATAAGTTTGTTCACATGGCAAATATAAAGCACACCACTCCAACATCCTCCTCCCATTTCCTGTCGTTTTCTTCATCTTTTCCTCCATTAATAACATCCAGCTGTTGATCACATACGACGCGGAAAAAGTATCTCCATTTCAGTTTTGCGTATTTCGCATATCCACCTCATCCTAGTGCAAATACGTTTATCAAAAAACAGTTGTTGTTTTTTTAAAATTACATTACAATTTATTTTCGTAATTCCAACTTGCGCAAGCTACCGGTAGACATACGGCAAAGGACTTGCTGTTAGCAAATGCTGGTTCTACGAAGTGTTTATTCATGTGGTCTGGACAAAAATACATGCCATACTTTTCAGACTTATGCTCGTAAAATAATTTGAAAACCATGTATTGCTTTCACTGAAAATCTATATGAAATACAGAGGTCTGTAGCTGTAACATGACAAAACGGGGACGATTTAAAAGAGCGCTCTTTGTAAAGTAATGCGCTGAACCTTTACACACTTCGTGGTATCAAGTGGCGCAAGAAGAATAAAAAAAGGTATTAATTAGCTATGCAGGAGAAATGTTAATAATGTAACATCACAAGAGCTACATTTTGGTGCTCTTGACTAGAAAAGAGATTCAGATTCAGATTTATTTATTTGTGTCCCAAATGGGGAATTGATGTTACAGCAAGAACAGAAACTAAAACACAAAGTATCAAAGATTAAAAAATAAAAACAAAACATATCAAAAAGACATGGAATACCAATCAATACATAATGGAAATACACAACAATGTATTTCATCATTGACTGACAGTTGCCCCAAACACCAGATCAAGTACAAGTCCCTCTACCTTGTCCTGCATTAAGCATAGATGTTGCTGTAGGAACAAAAGAATATTTTTACCTGTTACTTTTTATACTAGAAAGTCTGAGCCTGATGCCAGAAGGCAGAAACTGGAACTCAGCATGTAGAGGATGAGAAGTATCAGCAATAACAGCTTTAGTTTTTCTAATGATTTGTTTTCTACACAATTCTGTAAGTGATCTTTGTTTAACCCCTAAGATCTTATAGCTAGTATGAATTAGTCCGCTGAGGGCGTTTCTTGACCTAATACTAAGATTTCCAAACCAACAGAGGAGAGAAAAAGTCAACATAGATTCAATATATGATCTATAAAATAGGATCATCATTGACTTATCCACTTGAAACTTTGCATGCCTCCTTAGACAAAATAATCTTTGTCTTTTGGGGAGCGGCTCTTGTGGCGACCAGCAGCAAGTACGTTTGTTCTAGAAAAGAGGCGACAGTTTTCAGAAAAAAGAAGAGAACTTCTCTGTCTGTCCACTGGTGTACAAACTGTCAGCTGTTGTCTGAACAATGAATCACCTCCTGCTTGTTGAAAGCCGCTTAATGTCCACGGGGAAGCATCACGTCTGCGGTACCGAGCAACTGACACCGAAACACTTAGGACGTGCGAGATGACGCTGAGTGGGTCTCTGACATTAATAGCTGCGTTGCTGCGGCGGGAACACATCAACATGACCTCACATATTCTGGAGAAAAGTCAACAAGCTCTCGAGAGTACCAGGCAGCATATATATATTCACGTTTTCTTTTTTTTCTGTTCGGACTCGGGCTGAAGCAGGCGGCGCCTGTGCTGCAGAGGGGGACTGTGGAATGACACATCCCGGTTCGGTGTGGTCGTTAACAGACCGCGCCTGACCCCACCCTAATGTAATGACGGGTTGGGCTGGCTGTGAAGTCCAACAGGCTTTAAAATGTGAATGTACAGAGGTGTTTCCTCGAAAAACCTAAAACCCACACATACTGCTCCCTGGACCACTAGAGGAGAGAGAGAGAGAGAAGAGGGGAGGAAGCGTTGGCTAACATTAAACAAGTTAAAGGCAATTGTTTTTTTAGCTTGTTTAATATTTGTAAAAGTGCAACTTTTACAAAAATCTAAGTTGTTTTCCTCTATATATGTATGAGACAGATAACTTGTGAAAACTGTCTTTCTCCTTCATCTGCTCCCTGAGCCACTACTTCTGTCTGATGAAACTAACAACCAATCAGAGGCAGGGGGAGGGTCTTGGCGCTGTCGATCAACCTACTGTACACACTGCTAAATGCGGAGAAACAGCTTACTCTTTTAGGAAAACTGTTTATCCGCCGTCATCGGTGGTAATGCTATTTAGCGTTAGCATTCATGACGGGCTATGCTGAGACCTGGACCAGCTCCTCCTGGCTCTGATTGGTTGTTTCTGGCTTGAGCGGTGTATGGGAGAAGGCAGAGGAGGTTGATTTTTTTCACAGATTATCTGTTTATCACAACATAATGATATGCAAAAAAGTTTTTATAAAAGTTACATACTGTAGCTCTAAGCATGGCTTTTACAGGCTGAATAAATACTGATTTATGGATTAACAGAAATGGAAATACAAGAAAATGACAAGAAAACAATTAAATCCTTCCATCCGCAATCAACAAGTGAGAAATAAAAATGATTTAATAAAGAAGTAACCAACAAAAAAGGAAAATATGTGATGTAATTCATTAAATCGTGCTAAATCATTTCAAGCACTTTTCTACAAATAATGCTACATATATTCTATACAAGTGAACAACAGATTATTAGCACAGCACATCAATTTTGTTTTGGGGCCTCATACTTTTGTTTCAAAATGCTGGTTATTTATATCCAGCCACATAAATTTATTGATTAATATATTTTGTTTTCAAGGAAATTTTTGTCATAAACACTTTTTTTTTCTCCATTGAATTTAAATCTACCTGCAAACTAACTCTTTTACATTTCACATGCCATCCTGCTTACGTTTACATATTAACACTTAGATTTCTGTTATTACTTTAGTGAGACACATAGTACTTACTTAAGGTGGACTGCAGGACTCTCTGTGATGGATTGTTGAAATATCCGGGTCCACATTTTCACTCCGACTACTGGAAGAGTCATAGAAAATAAATGATGGATGGATGGATGGCCACACGTCTGATATTATGGAGTCATATTTTCTGAAGGCTTACCGCAACCAAATAAAACAAAAACAAAAAAACATTTAAATCACATATTAATGTAAGTGCAGAATTCACAGGAAGCCTTTTTATAAACCGGGTCAAAGTGCATCTGCAGAGCGGCGTTTTCTCTCCTCGGTGAAACCACTGAAGGAGCTGCTGCTGCTATAAAATAATAATAATTATTTAATGTAGAAAGAACTCCTGGATCGGTGATTCTGTGTTGTTGTTTTATTCAGATTTTTACGCGGCTCCCCTGACCAAACATAAATTAAACAAATTAGGACAAAACCATGACCTATAAATTCAAATCCACTCACAAAAAAATGTTAAATGCAACACAAAGTGATCGTCTTTTCTGAGTTTCTCCTGTTGTCATGGTAACCAGGAGCACAACCACTCATTGACATGTACTCTAAAGTTCACCTTGGTGCACCCAAAATGCTGCATACGAACTCGACTAAATGCAGCAAGTGCTTTGAAATGAAGACTGACTTGGATCCTGTTTTGCTGATGAGAACCGATTAATTTCTTTTGTCCATTTTCTTCAAAATTACAAGCAAACTCAAAGTCATTTAGCAAGTTCTAGATCTATGATCTGGTTCCCATAACAAAACAATAACAAAAAATTTGGAGTTTAATTAAAATACCTTAAAAAATTTAACATTTTTGGCGATTTTAGTTATTAAAAATTGTACTTTTTTGGCCTGTCAGCATATTTTAGTTGACACTTTTGGCCTAAGTGACAACGTCTGGCCTGTCCAGACGTTGTCACGTTGTCACAAAACATTTTTTACCCCTGAAATGAACCAAAGTGTTTAAAACTAGGACAGAATTGAATTTGAATACGTGCGTTTGATTGGATTGGACTCACTTCTGCATATAAAGTGGATGAGTTTGTTTGGAAAGTGCATTGAAATGATGTTTGCTGTAAATGTGAGTTTTCCTATGTATGAATGGTGCAAATTTATAAAAAAAAATTTTTTCTTTTTTCTCCTGTAAACCATATGATGTACTGTAGATCGCAACATTTAATTTACTTTCTCTTTTGAACAGACAGTCATTTTAACTTTAAAACTACTAAAAAACAAACAAACAGTGAAATGATCTTGCTTTATTCTTGCTTTGTACTTTCCAGTGAGTTGGAAAACAGTCTGGACTGCTGCGTCGCTTGCAGGCGGGAAACCTGCGTGGAAGGAAGCCAGTTTAAAATCACTTCCTCTTGATATGACAAGTTAAACCTGCAGCTCTGAGGAGTCTGCAGAGTCCAGTTTTTGATTAGCGTCTCTCTGCACATCCATCCTACTTTCTCCAATACAAACAACACGGGAGCTGGTATTGTTTTTTTTTGGCCACACTTCCTTTTAAAATCTCAGTTAAATTAAACAAACAATAACATAAAATGGGACTTCCGATTTGTAGCCTAAAAACCCCGAAGAGACCCAGTGATTAAACGCAAACATCAGGATTTTGAAAAACCGGCTAGCTGAATGCACGCAAGCACACTACTGAGCTGCACCGTTTCTGTACATGTCATTTCAAAACTTGCTTTATGCACAGGGCGAATGAATAAGCGAGAAAGTTGTAGCGAAGCGTCACATTCCAAACAGCGGATTGGTTCACAAACTAAGAGATGGCAAATTAACACATTTTTATAAACGTGGCACCAACACAGGAACACACACACATCTGTACAGCTGTCAGGCTGAGTCACACACTTAAAGCTACCAGCTTTACAAAACGAAGCAGACTCCCTCGCAAGAGTGAGAAAGTAAAAAATAAAAATAAATCAGCCAGAATTCATTTAGTTCATCATATAAACACCCAAACAGGAACGATCAAGAGTTAAAAAGAGATATTTAAAGCACAGCTTCTGAAAGAACAGTGTATCTTTAAAGGAATAATGGAGAATTTTTCAAATGAGGTTCTGCTGAGAAGTAATGAGTAGTTAATGTCTTACCTTCTTCGGCATCTTCACTTGTCGTGAATCCGGATTAGCTGGTCTAAGAGGCTCAAGCTAACGGTTCATCAGAGAGGAGCCAAGATTAAAAACAATGCCTGTCTCAAGAACTCTAGAGTGGTTTACGCAAATTAAATTTTATGAACCATTTAAACATTTGTCATGTTTACATTGGGACATTTTTAACACCAAAGTCAAAGATTATTTCCACAGGAAATAGAGACAGGAAGTGGCGCCGCACCAAAGATCTTACTGTGTGAAACGTATTGAGAATTAAACATTTTTTATTAAAGGGGCAGTATCATGCGAGATCAACTTTTTTTTAGCTGTATATCATGTCAAAAACAAACCTGGAGCGTTGCCTTGATTCCTTCATGCATGTTTGAGAAATCCTTTAATCTAAATGGCAACCATTCAGTTGTACAAAACGTCGGGGTGGACCTAGCTCCGCCTTCGAGGACGAAGTTCCTCCTCAGAGCTGCAGTTTCTGAGCTTTCGCCTCTAACCATCGACTCTCCTCCTCTGCTCCTTCAGACTAGCCAGGAGCAGTTAGCAACACCTGGTGGAACCGGGCATCAGCTGAACTACTTTTCAGTGAAACTTTGGTAAAAACATTGTTAAAGGGTTAATGGAGGAGCCATGTTGTCATGACTTCCTGAAGACGACATCTCAGAAGGAGCAGGAGTTTTTAAAGAGACAGAGGCCCAATTTCAAAGCGCTAAATTACAAAGTCAAATTTCTTTTAAGTAGTATTTGATATTTATAGCGTTTTTATAACAACTAAAGGTTCTACACTTGCTTGATTGTGTTATAAAATGACACCATGTGCCTGGAAAAGTCATAACACTGTCCATTTAAGAGTAACTATCCAGCTACAATGTGGTTGGAGTTTAGTGAGTCATTCTGGTTTGAACTTCTGGGTTATTTTTTGTTGCTTTTCATTCTTACATTTCAATATTTTGATCACTTTAATTTCTGGTCATACTTATTTCGTTTCCCTGATCTCACCGTTTCCCCAGTGGATTCATTCCACACCAATTAGTCATTTTCCCTCAGCTCCTTCAGTCTCTAACAGATGCAGCCACGCTCTCCCCCAACAGTCACTCTTCTTGGTTTCTCTGCTTCCCGTTTTAGTCCTCTCCTTTTTGGATTAAACTTTTGATCTCCATGTCTGCCTGTTATTCCTGCTGTGGTTCATTTAATTCTTCTTAGTTTACTACTATAACTCAGATTCATAACAAATGTCACCTCAAGGCACTTTAAAAGACCCAACAGACCCGGTTTATTTACAGAACAATACAGTCAGTCCAATCCAGTTAAGAAATCAAGTTAAGAGTCATACATCCCAGCTGGATCCCAGCTCTAAAAGAATTTTTAAGTTCAGTTTATCTAAGAACCTGCCTTCATCATGCCTGGAAAAGTCACAAAGCCCTTTAGACAGAACTTGTAGAAGTCCATGTTGGTCGAATCCGGCCCACCGTAACTTTTAATGTGGCCCTCTAGACTAGACAGACACATGGATATGAACAGAGCCTTTAGGATAATAGCTATGGGCTGAAATATTCTTGTATCAATCAAATCAAAGCAGTTTTTATCTGCAAAGTCCCAAATTACATCTATCTGCCCCTCCAGTTTGTCACCATCCAGAGATCACAGAAATCAACGCAAAAGCAACATATCCCCCCGCATAATGCATAATTGTGAGTTTATTGCAAATATTTTACAAATATGGTCAAAAACATCAGGCATAAGTTATGCCAACGTGGCAGTAAGAAATACTAAGGCTGGAAGTAAGGCTCCAGCATGTCAAGTGAAGTAAGTATATGATCAAAATGGGGAGTAAGAAAAAGTCACATTTGTTGTCATGCATCAAGACAAATATTGCATAATTCATTGTAAATATATCTAAAGTTGCTTCACAAATTCAGTTATTTCAATTGCAAAAAAAAAAAAAAAAAAAAAAATCACAAACACGACTGTAAAATCCAGGAGGGAGGGATCAATGTGAAAACATTTCAGCAGTATTTAGTTTTAAAGGAGCAGTAATATGTTTTTTCCAGGTACGTAGTTCCTTTAATAGCACAATCAAGTAACAACGTTACTGTCAGTTGTTATGAAA
Source organism: Brachyrhaphis roseni (assembly GCA_903066815.1). Lineage (NCBI taxonomy): Eukaryota > Metazoa > Chordata > Actinopteri > Cyprinodontiformes > Poeciliidae > Brachyrhaphis > Brachyrhaphis roseni. Next base: position 134,169 of record CAEFZY010042914.1, read on the forward strand.
ACACTATATCAAATATGACTAAAAAGAAATTTTACTTTGTAATTTAATGCCTTGAAATTGGGCCTGTCTCTTTAAAAACTCTTGCTTTTCATGAAACTCTGCCTTCAGGAAGTTATCACAACATGGCTCCTCTATTAACCCTTTAACAACGTTTTTACCAGCGTTGTGCTGAGAAGTAGCTCCTATAATGAGCTCAGCAGATGCTCAGTTCCACCAGGTATTTGCTAATTGCTGCGGGCTAGTCTGAAGGAGCTGAGTGGAGGGCGGAGCTCTGCAGGGCGGAAAATCGGCTTGGAAACTGCAGCTCTGAAGAGGAACTTCACCTAGAAAAGAGGAGATGGGCCTTCCCGTCTCTTCATCTGTTTTACACAGCTTAATGGTTGCCATGGAGATTTAATGATTTCTCATTGCATGAAAGAATCAAGGCAACACTCCAGGTATGTTTTAGATTAGGGACTAACATTATAACATAATGTAAAGCTCAAAAAAGTCAGTTTTACAAACACTGCCCCATTAAGAAGTACTTATCAAAGGCAGAGGCAGCCGCTTATTAATATTTTAAGAATTTGTTATTGGATTTTATCAATACATTCTGGCACACTTCTGGCCCTTTAAAAATAGTTGTGAACCAACTGTTAGTTTCTGCCTGGATCAACCAATTTGAATACAAGCTAAACGAATATCTTTACCTACAGCAGGTAAGACGCTTTCAGCACATGAGCATTCAGCAGAACCTCGTTGGAAAACAATTCTGGACTTTCCCTTGTAGTAAGGTGATTCCCTATGAGCTTTCAGGTCCAGTGCTGGCAAGAGCATCGCCCACAGTCATGAGGGAAGATGGCAGCGGCTGACGCTCGGTCCTTCCAGCTGGGCTACCAGTCGGTACAGACAGAGCGGTTGCACTTATTTACATGTCCACAGTTTAATAAATAATCAGCTTCTCTCCTGCCTTGTTGCTATAGAGACAAAGTCAGTATATGAGCATGAGAAGTCCGAGAGCACAAAAAAGTATAGTTTGCCACCTGGAAGTTTCTCTATTTACAAGACGGGATATGGAGTGTGCTTGATTTTAAAACGTCGGCCAAATTTGAAAGAAGGAAAACTATTGTTAGAGTAGGAGAAAAAAAAAAGAAAAGGTTTTTTGGTTGTTAATACTTCCTTTGATAGGGCCGCCAGTGTTTTAGAGGTCCAAAAGATTCGTCACCTTCTACGTGTTTGTAAGGAATTTACAGCTAAAACAGAGGGCAGAAGGCCGGCTCCGTCAGTGGCGCCAAAGCGGGAGGAGAGCGAGCGTCGCTGGGAGCACGGGGAGCAGGCCGCTCCTCGGCAACGGAGCCGCAGGTGACGGGGCCCCTCCCATCCCGGCGGTGGCCAGCCGAGGGGTCAGCAGCTGCTCCTGGAAGGTGAAGTCATCCAGGTTATCAGCGAGGTCTGAAGGGAGGCAGAGAGAGAAAGACAAAAGTGAGCCACGTAGGAGATAATGAGGGCGAGGTAGAGGAACGAGAAACATGAGGGGGACGGAGAAGTTTAGAACAAACAGGGAGATGGAAACGGAGAAAACACAAGCGTCCGCCTCGCTGCTCCGCGATGCCTTGTGCAGCTGTAAAAACAGCACCGCGTCGGGACAAACCGGGCCTCCCTCCCTGCCGCTCCTGCATAGAACCAGATGTTAAATGCTATTGTTGCGGACGCACGTCGTACCGCGTCGCACGTTTGTTTTAGTCAGAGAGACTACCGAAACGGGGGGGACTTGAAGGGTGCATCTGCTGAAAACAGCAAAAAAACAACAAAAAACAAACCCACAGAGGCTGCATGAAGTCATGTCTCAGACTCAGGAGGAAAAAAAAAATCTAGAAATGTTTGACTGATGCGTGCCATCTGTGTGTCGGCTGAAAGCTCACTGAAACGTGGGGGGAAATTACCTTTTATGACGCGACAGATGCTCTTCGCTGAAACGACCGATTTGTGGAACGGTAACGGAAAGTTCGGGAGAGAGTAACTCACAGCACTTTGAAGAATGGGTAATGCTGCGTATGTTTTCCGTGGCTCGGCGGAGGATGATTTGCGGCGTTCAGAAATAGTTGAGATGGTATTTACGATAGCTACAAACGCTGTTTCCTCAGGTCTCGGTTTAAAACTGTGGGGCCGTAAAACGGCATGTTTCCGTCTGCGAGAATGGCAACACTACAAACACTAAAAAAATGTTTAGGGAGCGTTGCACCAAGATACTCTGTCAAGATACCTGCTATTTTAAATAGATGGCTTTGGTATGATCAGTCTGAAATGTCTTTTGGGCAAAAATGCAGTTAAAACAACATATTTACATATAAACAATTGCTTTTTCTCACATGAACCAAAACTGAAATTTTACAGTTTTAGTCTAGTTACTATTACTACTTACAGATTGGCAGAATAATGGGAGAAATATGTTTTTGAAGGGATTCTTTTTAAACTTTCTCCAAATTCAGACGCTTACCCTACATTTTTATATAGGTCACGTTTCCAAAAGGTAAGACTGACGTTCCTAATCTCATTCCCAAAGTATAATCAGATTCATTTATGTTGCTTCAGGTGTATTTGGCTTCTTCATCTCTGAGCGGCTTTTTGTCAAAAACAGAAAATCTTACCAAGTATTTTGTCTAGTTTCTAGTGGAAATATCTTAGCACACATGAAATAAGACAAAACAAACTTTTCAGCAACATAAGCTTGTTTTAAGTCAATAATTCCTTAATGTAGATTTTAAAAAGTACTAGATTCACAGTCAGATTATTTCACTTATTACAAGATATTTTTCTGATGTTGTTGGTTAAATTAATCTGCCAGCGGAACTAGAACTTTTTCATCAATATTGAGGAATTATTTACTTAAAACAAACTCTTGTAACTTGCTGAAAAGTTACTTTTAAGTTAGTTTGGTCTCATTTCAAGTGTGCTGAGATGTTTGCACCAGAAACTAGACGAGATACTAGATAATAGATTTAGTGTTTTTGCAGCGTTCAGGACTTGTTTCATTGAGGATAGTGATCACGTTACCAGCTTAAGTCAAACTCTTAAAAAGACATTTTGCTTTTGTTCTGCGATTGAGTAACACACCCCTGAAGATTTAAAAATTAAAACTATTAGGACTCATTTTTGGAACCTGTTAATGATCATTTTTGACGTGTTCTGATTCAGAATACCGACAAACTAATAGAGGCTATATTTCTTTTAGCTGTGGAACAGCTAACCTGACTATTGAGTTCAACAAATCAGAAATCGAACTGGGTTTGTGACGTGAAACTAGAACTAGGCTAAGTTGGGTATGTCAAGAGCAAACGCAATATAAAGTTTGTTTAATAAGGCTGAGCGCTTCCGAAGAGAAGCTTTATATATTTTTTTATGACTCCCCTTCAACTCGTTTGACCGATTATTGGCTTTGAAAATGTGAGAAATGTTCTCGTCCCAGTGTGCCCAAAGGGAGAGCTAAACAAACACACTGAAACAAGCTTTTTTTCTCTCTTATCATCTCAAGGTAACTTTTGCTTTCATTTTATAAAAGAAATTGCACAGATTCCTTGTAAAATAGTGGCTAAACAAATTTGGAGAATTTTGAATTTTTCTAAATTTGGAAGCAGAATCTGTGGAAACATTAATGATAATCTAAAAAAACCCCCAAACAAACAGAAAAACCTCAGATTTTACTTCAGTGCCAGTTTGATTGATAGTGTGACATGTGGATGGTTGTAAATGCTCGCCACGGACACAGGAAGTGGAAGACTTCGCTAATGTTATGAATTACTAGCAAAAAAAAAAGAGAAAGGAAAGAAAAGGAAAACCCTTACTTTCCTTATATTTTTTTGTTTCTCTCTTGGCTTCCCTTCTCTTTAGCAGCAGTAGCAGCTTCTTGGACACCTGCTGCTCTCTTCTTTCTTACTGCCGTCTTGCTTTGCATCCACAGCTGTTTCCTTACTGACCCTCAGCAGGTCCTCCTGCCTGTGAGTGTGTCTGCGTGTGTGTCTGCGTCTCTGCAAGCTTAGCATAGAGCCAGGGGGAGAATTTCGCCCATTTTTAGCTCAAACTCAGCAGGTCGTTCTAAGATGACCATGTTTAAAATATAGTATTTCATAACAAATGCTGATTTAGGTAGGTTTTTTTCATGTAACAAACTGATTTTCTTTACAAGCTTGTTCAACAGCTTATGCATTTTTCGTTACAGTTTCACACATCTTATATTGAAAGAAATTGAGTAGAAAACATTTTCTTTTCCTGATTTTATTATTTTGAAATTGTTATTTATATCAAATATTTTCATTTTGTTCTTTAAAATGTCAAAATTTCCACATAACTTTATATTTTGAGCCGTCAGATGATTTAGCTTTTCAATATGAAATGGTTGATGTTTTGATCAGTTACTCAGAGCGTGAGTAAACTTTTTACCCAATACTGTTTTACTCTCACTTGAGTACAGATTTCTACTCCTCCACCCACCTCTGCATTATGTACTGCTTTGTGTTGGTTTGTCACATAAAAACTTCAAAGGGAAGCATTATGAAATATATGTTTTTTCAGCTTTAAATCATGCTATAATGTTATTACCTAATCAAAAACACACCTGGTGTGTTGCCTTGATTCTTTAATGCATGTCTCAGAAATCCTTTAATCACCATGGCAACCATTCAGCTGTTGTACCTAGCTACGCCTTCGAGGGGATTCGCCCACTCAGCTCCTACAGACTAGCCAGCAGAAATTAGCAAACACCTGGTAGAATCTACTAATCTCATGAGCTACTTCTCAGTGAAATGCTGCTAGAAATGTAAAAAATGTAATGTAAAGGGTTAATGGAGGAGAAATGTTGGGATGACTTCCTGAAGGTGGAGCTCCAGAAAAAGCAGGAGACAGAGGCCCAATTTAAAGGCATTAAATTACAAATTCAAATTTATTTTAAGTCATATTTAATACAGGTAGCATTTTTATCACAACTGAAGTTTTGTGCTACAAACTTCAGTTTATAGCACATATACTATATACCATGTGGCTGGAAAATACATAATCTGGCCCCTTTAATAAAACACATTGAAGTTTTAGGTTGACGTGGCAAGAGGTAACGAGTTTAGGACGTGTGAATCCCTTCGTAGGACTCTGTAACTCTCTGAGTTCTTACAGTCTGTGTTAATCTGCGGAGATATAAAAACTAAAGCGGACGCTCGGCAAGAGTGCCGGGTGACCAAAGGGAGCAGTTAGGAGTCTGTGGAAAAGCTTTGCTCTGGTAGAAACACAGAGCATGAGGCCCTTTGCCTCACGCTGTCCATCACCCTCGGGCCTCTGCACCGCCAGGCTCCGTCTTAAATAGAGGAACGAGGCAAATAAATAAACCTCCGAAAGCTCCAAACTGCATCTCCCACGAATTCATCCGCAGTTACGACATCTTTTGAGCCGCGGCCCGAAGGACAATTAACTTTTTCCCCCGCCCCCGCCGTGTCCCCTGACATGGCAGTGGGCAGACATTCTCTGGGGCTCTGAAAGGGCGATTTGTCACTTTCGACAGCGGCACACTGTACCGCCGGGCCAATTAAGCTCAAGGTGCAATTCGATACAGCTTTTATACACAGTGTGGATAAGGGGCAGGGCGGGGAGTCGAGGAGCGGGCGCGTCTGCATTTGTGTGCGGATGATTGAGTGGGGTGGATGTGCCCGTCCCAGCGAGCGCTGTGTGAAAAAGCGAGAGACAGAGTGGAAGGACATTGTTCCCGCTGTTGCTGCTGCTTTGCAGCGGCAATAATGTGAAGGGAGAAAAAAAGAAGAAGAAGAGGAAAAAAGCCTCCGCTTCTGAGAAAGAGGGGGAAAAAAATCCCAGGGAGTGAGAGAGGGTCTTTCTCTCTAGTTTAAACACACGGACGTGAGCGGCACCACAGAGGGGCCTTGTTCCACAGGATTTTAAAAGCAACCCAGTTGGGACTGAGCTCTATGCAACCTAGATTCCTGCACAGTGCTATACGCCAGGCTGGGACTAATAATATCCTGGTATAATTAGTGACCAACACCTGTGGCTGTGTTTCTAGACCTAAATGCAGACAGGGTGGGAGTAAATTGCACAGACAAGAAAAAAAAAACAAAAAACAGACACAGACAGAAGTCATCCAGATTCATGATCCTCTGGTTCACTTTTTCCTTTTATGGCCTTGTGGGGAGGAGTGACAATTAGACACAGTATTTACATGCCTCACATTTTTTTGCATTTGTCATGTTACAACCACAAACTTGTTATCAGATAGAGCAAAACAAAGTAATGATTTTCATCCTCTTTACAGGGAGTTTCAATTTCTTCCCTCCGTTTGGAGATTTTTAGTCCCTAAATGTAGGACAAGGCAGATTTAAAGAGGCAGTATTGTGCATTTTCCAGGCACAATACTGAAAATTACAGTCTACTCTGCAAAGTCTACTCTGACCTCACAGAGTAGACGTGCCTAGATTCTTGATGGTAGCGATCAAGAGACTACGTTACCATCACTTGTTATAAAAATGACATGGATATCAAATATGACTTAAATAAAAAAATTTCTCCTTTATCTCCTTCAAGTTGGGACTCTGTCTCTTTAAGAAACACCTGCTCGTTGTGAAACTCCGCCTCCAGGAAGTCATCACAACATGGCTCCTCTATTAACCCTTGGACAACGTTTTATACCAGCGTTGCACTGAGAAGTAGCTCCTATAATGAGCTCAGCTGATGCACAGTTCCATCAGGTGTTTGCTAATTGCTTCTGGCTAGTCTGAAGGAGCTGAGTGGGGGAGTTGAGGGTGTGGGCTGCTCTGTGAGGCGGAAGTTCAGCTTTGAAACTGCAGCTCCGAGGAGGAGTTGCGCCTCAAAGGCAGCACTAAGTCAACGAAGACATAAAATCCCAATAAAACACACTAAGGAGAGTGGTTGTTGCCGTCCTGTGAGTGATTAATGTGAGCCCTGTAAGGTTCTTCAGGTTTTCAGGAGGACACGGCCCTCCTGGGGTGCATCCATTCAGATCTTACATTTTCAGACCCTCTCACACTGCACAAGGGACACCACCTAGCTGGAGCATCCCCGCTAGTTCCATCCTGGCTTCAGGAGCTCGAGTTACGACCGAGGCGAAGGGTCAACGGTCCAACCATTGACTGGTAGCGCCATGAATGAGCAGGCCTGGTAGTTGCACGCAAGCCAACAACCGCGGCCGCATTCAAGCTTAAAATTTATGTTGTCTTTAGTGACCAGTTCCTGTCAAGAACAGAATGCGTGCAGACACTGCGGGTCTCTTAAGGCCGGGAGCGGATGTTTGTTTGGATCACCCTGACAGGTCAAACAGAGGCTGGAGTGCAAGTCCCATGTGTGTCGCAGTGGCCTTTCTGTCTGTCTGACAGAGCAACAGAGGGAGGGAGGGCGGGCGGGCGGAGGGGGGAAGAGAGTCTGGAGTTTTGTTTTCAGCGGACGCCTACGGCTCGCCGTTTACAGTTGTCACAACAAGCAAACTATGTGGGGGAAAAAATGGCTACAGGTGAAGATTACATGTTCGGGAATCGATCCGACACAGTCTGGACACATGTTGACTGAATTTGACTTTGCAGAGTAGACGCGTCTTGGTAGCTGGTTGACACATTGCTACAAGCCCTTTGGAGAGAGTGCAGCTTCACGGTGCTGTACAGTTTATTCAGCACATGTGTGCTGCACGCAAACTCCTTCTTAGGGTCAGATAAGTATGTGGAATGTTAAGTCTCCAAACACAGGTGCTTCTTATGAAACGGGAGAGATGGTTTAGATTGCCGCTGCATTGGCAGACCGTGTGTTCACATAGCACACCTAAAGCAGTCAAATTTGATTTAGGCCCTCGAGGCTGGACAGCTTACATTATGGTTCCTGAAGTAAAGCAAATATTTTATCAGTTTGGGTCAGTTCTGTGGAGCAAAACTTTGAATGGATTTTGGACTCAGCACATTTGGGGGGGAGAAAAAAACAACACAAAGGGGCTGTGTGCAGTTCCTGGCCGGGAGCCACCAAGAAATGTAAAAAAAAAAAAAAATTACATGACTGACCAAATCTGCAAATGACAAAATCTGAGTTTGGTTTCCTAAAAGAAGCTGCGTTGAGTGTAAAATTGCGCAAATTGGAATTATGAAAAGAAATTCACTTGATGGAAACATGCCAATTTCGAAAAAACTAACTTTTTACGATACATTTTTTCGGCTGCACTGAAATTGGTGTGTCTCGCAAAACTGCAACGGAAACACTTGATGCACATCAGACGAGCCATGTGATCAACAAGCGTTTGTTAAAATTGGCGGAAAAGGCGAAAAAGACGACAGGAAGCAGGAGGAAGGAGGATTATGATGACGGCCACAGGAGGCCCTGCCTGTCACAATAGGCAATAAATTGATTAAACGCATAACGAATTAAAACTAGCTCAATAATTTCTATTTGCATGATTTATTGCTTTTTGTCCAAGTTTGGTAGAAAACTTACGTCATCCAGTTTTTGGTTTAAAACTGGATGACTTTAGTCTGGTGTTTTGGTCTCAACTAACCATTTTTTGAAGGACAATTTTGTTTACAGACATTATAATTCATTTTATTTGTTGTTTCTGCTGGAAGATATTTAAAATGTCTTCCAGATCCAGTGTTAAATGTTTATTAGAATATAAAATGTATTAATCTTTGAGATTAATATAATTACTATCATATCACTTTAAAATTGTCCCAAAACAAAATTATCGTTTATCGCAATAACTTCTGGGACAATTTATCGTCTAGCAAAATTTATTGTGACAGGCCTACTCATGACATACTTCTTCAGGACTTATCACATTAAACTTATTCATGTGTGATTTTAATTGCATTTCTTATGTAATGGAAACCCCAAATTTGTTCAATATTCAACACAGTTATGCGCACATTTGTAATGGAAATGCAGCTGCTGCTCGTTGGCCGGTGTGTCACTTTGCATAAACAGTGCGGAGCCACTGCTCATTGACAGACTGGAGCTAGATGCCTTTGTCTGGGTGGGGGGAGAGGACAGTCTGCCCCCAGACCAACAGGCCGACCACAGGGGCGCACGGAGAGGCTGGGAATGTCGAGCCAAGACAAACGAGACGGTCACAGGAGGCCCTGCCCCGGGCCTTTAAAACAGCGCCGCTCCCTGAGCCGCTCCTGCCTCCCAGCTTCCCCAGCGCTCGCTGTTATTCCAGGCTGAGGGACACTCCCATGGAGAGGGCCAGAATGTGAGACGGGGGAGACGTCATGGCACAGACTGCTGCGGATGTAAAGACACAATAACGTCTGGATGTCTTTGAAACTGGAGTGGAGACAAAGTACAGTGAAGTCTAATGGGACTGACACCTGTTAAACGTGTTCCAGTCAAGTCTAGTTTCTTTGTTTCAGCAGCAAGGCAGTTGAAACAAAGAAACTATTAATTAACAAAATTCTGAAACAAGCAAGAAACATTACATTTTGTTCAATTCTATCATCAAAATCATCAGGCAAATTAACATCTAATATACTGATCAATGTTGGGGAATTCACAGTGAGTAGTGGTCCTGTCTGCAGCCTTTCCTCACTGAACTGTGGATCAAAGTTTTCATGAGCCTCTTGATTGCTTCCCTAATTGACATGTTGTCCTTTGCTACCAGTTTAGGTTGACCAGAGTATCTGCAGGTTTCAGCAAGTCAAACTTTTAAGAACTTTTTAATGCCACCTTGAACCAAGATACTAATAACAGGGATGGTTGGGGGATCATGCTGTATTACAATCAAGCATTTATTGTGAAATTTCTGGCATCTGTGGTTGGCTCTTAGCAGTGGGTTTGTGCTTCTCACACTGCATGACTCTCTATGGTGATAACCCCCGTAACCTCAAGCTTAAGTATTTAGTTTTATTGTATTTTTTTTTACAGAATGCACCGGAGCCTCGGATTGGTTGGCAACAGAAGTGAGTCAGTGGCAAAAACGTTCGTCGTCTAGCCAACTGAGGATAAATTTACGCTTACCCATGTCTGACACAACAAACCTGCTGTACTACACTTGATTGTAATACAGCATGATCCCCCAACCATCCCTGTTATTAATAATTTGGTTCAAGGTGGCATTAAAATGTGCTTAAAAGTCTTAAATTTGACTATTAGCAAATATAGACACATGACTTTAAGATCTTTTACAGACGTGCGGACACCGTGTTGACGGCCATGTCTTGGTAGCTTTCCAGTTGTGCCTGTTCTTCCTATTTTCAGGCGATGTATTGAACAATGATTGGTCAGACGCCCAAAGCCTGGAAATAGAGGCTAACCCTGGTTTAAACTTGTGGTGCTCCTCGGTCTTCATGATGATGTTTGTTCTCTAACAAAGCTTTGAGGCCTTCACAGAACACCTGGATCTACGCCCAGATTAAACCACAGTAGTTACCAACGACGCTGCTTCTGGACGCCATCTGCTCTGGTTTCTGTTAGGGAGCAAATGGAGCTTAATAAAAATGCCTGTGAATCCTTAGGCATGTTCAAAAACCGTGTATCATTTTCCTTCTACTTTACAGTTATGAGCTACTTTGTGTTGGTCTGTCCCATAAAAATTGCAATAAAACACACTGAGGTTTGTGGTTGTAACATGACAATATAGGGAGAATGTACAGGGGTGTGGACACTCGAGCAAGACACAGTAAGTGGAATCAGAAGACAAGTTAAGAAAAAAAAAACAAGAAAAAAGAAGATACAAATCTGCAGAACTCTAACTCCAAACCCCACGTCTAATGCCGTGGTTAGCTCTGATACGACTGGAATATAATCCATCACAAAGACTCTTTGTGGCTTGTGGAGAAAATGCAAGTCAAGATTCATTAGTTATATTGCATTGGCGAGGGAATAAACAGCACCCTGCACTCACTGACCTCGCCGTGCACTGTCCAAATTACATTGACTTCAATGTATTTTTAGTCTCCACTTCCAGTTAACGGCTCACACCATCATAAATAGGAGAACAGGCCCGAAGCGGAGGAGAAGCTCGGAACAGACACATAAATTTTTGCCGCAAATTCCTCACAGTAGCAAAGCTGCGATGGTGGAAAAAGGCGCGCACGGCTGAGCAAAGTAAAAACCATAACAAATCACACATACAAAGAGTTGATTCTGTCCTGAGGGGAAGCAGCATGTTCAGGGAGGGGCGCGGTACAGCGCCCTGCGAGGAGCTGAGGTTAAGACTCCGTGGAGGGTCAGAGGTTGGCGGGGAGCCCTGTCTCCATGTCAGGACACACCGGACAATGACGGCTCTTATCAGCACCAGAGACATTCTTCGGATGCTGCCTTTATCTTCTTGTGGCTAAAAACCTGACGCACGTGTTTCCATTCTCCTCCCGGTTCCTGAGGTCAGTCCAGTTAAGGAGATGTAGCTGGCACATTGAGATGGATTCGTAGTGGAAATTTTCCAACCAATGAGCGGGCAAATCCCCCCCCGCATTCCTGCAGCGAGGCAGACTAAGAGCGAAGGCACATGCGACAATTTGACCGCACACTGAGGGTCTTCTGTGCAGTTTCACTATCTGCCTCAGCCCTTTCTAGTGGTTCACTTGTGGTTCCCTTTGTCAGTTCAGAGCAAACTGACGATGTTCGCAGAGTCTTTGGGTTGCTTTCAAGAACGGTCTGGAAAACTGAGCCGAAGCAGGCCAGAGGAAAGGGGATGGAGAGCAGGGGGGAAAAAAAAAAAAAAACGAACAGAAGGAGAATTTAGGATGCAGGTGAGAGCGGAGGGTTAACACGAGAAACGCAAACCGCTGAAAGCCTTGACCAAACTTTTAGGACGTTTCCACAAAATGGCTTCTGTGTGTCCCTGTGGCGGCCAGTGGGCCTCGAGAATGGCCCCGCTGTGTGGGGAGTGTTTGTGGACTGCGGCGGAGCTGATGGACACGACCCAGGAACGGGCCTGGAATCAATTTACTGCATCCAAAAAGTGCCTGTGAATGTAAATAAAGCTCTTGAGCAAACAAACGCTTTTCCAAGAGGCACAGTCGCAAACATAGAAAAAAAAAAAGTACGGTGCTTAGAAAAGGAACCAACTACTGGCGGGCCCCCTAGCCCATCACATGTACTATGAGAACCGAGTCAACTCTGCGCTCGTATCCACAGAAATTAAAACCAAGGGTCTTCTTCCTGCCTTTGGGATAATCTTAAGGTTTTATCTGTGGACCGATTTGGGAAAGCTTCAGAGTGAAAGAGCATTAAGGGTCCAATAAGAGGATAATTTCATCCATTCATTCCTCTCCTCCCCCCACTATCTTCCACTCCACTGTCACCCCACTCAGAAGCAGAGCTGGGAACGCTCAGGGGTTGCTTCAGTGAGAGCGAGATGAGAGGCTGCAGATCCATCTAGCTGTTCCTGTTTACACAGATGGCAGCAGGCTACATCATTTTTGCAAGAGGCGTGGAAGCAGAAGGAAAGGAGGGGGACTGGCTCAATTTAAACAGGCTGTTTAGACGCTACAACAGGGATGGTCACTGAGAACTCTGGGTCAGAACATTTCCAGTGGGTTACACGTCATCAACCACTATAAGAAAAAAAAACTGCTAGGTTACCCTACAAACTTTACATTTTACAACTTTTCAATCTAAAACAAGGTTTCCTAAGCTGTGGTGTAAGTAACAATGCTGGTTGGGTCATGTTTAGTGATACCAAGTCATCTACCACAAGGTAAATAAAAAGCTAACTAGCTACAGAGTTAACCGGCTACAGCCAAAACGATGAGGTGGTGAAGCAATACCTCATCGTTCAGAAGGAAACTACTCAAGAGAAGTGAAGAAGGGAAAACTTTAAGGACTTTAAGAGGACCACAGTGAACCAGGAACAAGTGCTGATGGCTAGACAATTATTCAAGTAAACCATAACCTGTGGGATATGCTAACTGTTGTGCTATGCGACAAGCTAACAATTAACAATACAACCTAAAAGGCTGTACTTTTTTTTTTTTTTCCATTTTATGATTTTGTTTCCTTCAAACTGTCCTCGGCAAACTGAACATGATAACTTTAAGAATTTGTACAGCACTAAGTCAGTAAAAGAGCTAATGAGATACAAAAAGAACCACAAATAGACTACAGCTAAAACAACATTTTAAACAAGCGGCAGCCATTTTACATGAAACCGCTACTACTTGGAATTCACGACTTCAGGCTTTTTTCTTGATTACTCAAACTTGAATGTTGTAAATTTAATCTGAGTGAAACAACCATTACCATGGTGCATATATGCTGTACAATGCTGATAAGTCTAAACACTTTGTTCTTGGTGGAGTTGCCTAGTGATGACTGATGAGCTAATCAGCTAATACGGTGGACTGACCCAATTAACAGGGTAAGATAACACTTGGGTTGTAAAATTACAGACTGTTAATATCTGCTAATATAGCATTCTATCCCATTAAATTTAAATAGCTGAAGTCAGCTGAAATGGGAAGATCAGGTCTGACAAGCTGTTAGCTTCCACAGTTTCAGCTACAAACAGCTGCTAACAGAAGCTAATAGCTTGTCTTAGCTAACAGCTTATGTTAACCTTCTAAACTTGGAAAACATACCTAATTTAAGATTATTTGACTTTATTCTACTTCAGGTAGAGGAACCGTCACAGATGAGAACTTCACAGAACGTCATGTCAAAAATATGCAACTATCCCTTTACATTGTTACCCATGTAATGCGTGCTACGATCCTTCCCCTTTAGGTAAACATTGGATACAGAAGCTGAACGTGGATCTTTTGTGTAGCCCCAGAGGATTCAGGCCATGTGGGCACCCACATCCAGATTCTTCCTCCTCAGACACCTGCACTCACATCTGGATTGTCTGAGCCTCTCTCCCTTTGGCGAGGCCTCACCTGCAGCACACAAGCTGTAGCTGGCTGCCACGTGTCTCCTGGAACAACATTCATGTGTGGCTCTGGGAAACCAGACAGAGCTGAAAAACTGCAGGAACAAACGTCCATGTTCCGTTGATACCAACAGTGTGAATTATGGCCGAGTTGATGAAGACATGTGGCCAACATTAGGGTGCGGGACCGGCGCCGGGTGACTCACCTATCCCATCAGGTGTAGTGGGGGTCAGGGGTGACAGCTGCAGCTAATTAACATACCAGCTTCCCGTACTGGCAGCGTGGTAATTCCACCCACATACAGAGCGAGGAATGTTTAGGTTTTCCCAGTGTTTCAACCTTTGCAGGTATCAAAGGTGTTTTTGTCTCATTCTGTTCTATCCCTGCGTTCTTTCATCGCCTCCCTCTTTCCTTCTGCGCCTTTGTTCCTGCCTAAAAAAAAAAATAAAATAAAAAAAATTTGAAAGGTGAGCCCGGCCCTGCCTCTCATCGCGAGATGCGTGTTTCACATAACGAGAATATTTCCACTTTGGGTTTCACTGACCGCTGGGAGCTGATTAAAAAAAAATAAAAAGCTCCAGATTGCCGAAAAGAAGCGTTGCTTCAGTGACCGAACGTCTGAGCGCGAGAGCGGAACGACAGCTCTGTTCACTTGTCAGGGTGGGAGCTGAGAAACAAAGTTTCACTCCAGCACATACTGTTTTTTAACATTCTCGCAAAGCGCCAAAAAAACTGATTAGCCCACCTCTTCGCACGCAGTTAGTTCCTGAGGAGTTGTTCTAAAATCCCTGAAGTGATTTTGCCCACAATTTTGGCGCTCTCGTGCCGGTTCATCTCACCTGGAAACTAATGATTAATGTGACCACCACATAGACGGATCCATTTAAATCCAATTTCAGCCTAATGTATTCTGAATCATCAAGTTTCTGAAGCAGCAGTACATCTCTGATCTGACAGCAGGAGAGTATGAAGAGAGAGAGAAATCTGTGAGGTCAGTTTTTTTTGTTTTGTGGGGATGGTGGCGTTTTCTTTTGTTCTCTGCAGAGGCGGTACAGTCGGGGAGCAGGTGTGCATGAAAGCACAGAAACACAGGTGAGCCCTTATCAGGAGCACGTGGATTCCAAGATTAATTGATTTTGGGGAAAAAATGGAGTTCCAAGCACTACCAATGGATTACTCTGTGGGCATTTCCACCGATGGAGGTGGGCTGTGTGTCCCGTTTTAGCTACTGGACGGATCTGGAAATAGTCACCCAACGCTAAAGTTAGAAAAGGAGTCAGCTGACATTACATCAGCTTGTTTGAAACAATGTGCAAGCGACAATTCGTATAAATCATCTGACCGTCTCCCTGGCGATCTGAGTCCATCACATGGGCAAACATATGACTGATTTTAGCAGATCTAACGGTGGTCGGAAAACTCCAAAACCTACAGCCAGTATGTTTGATGTGTGTTGTAGAAGAGTCCATATACATGGTTATATTTTATCAAATTACAACCACAATTTGACGTTTTCAAGTCTTGCCACAAATTCTTGGCAAAATTGATGTCTGGATTTTGACAGGACCATGTTAATACATGAATATGGTCTGATCTAAACCAGGGGTCTGCAACCTGTACAGCCCAAACAGCCATTTATACCCTCAGCACAGCAAAAAATAAAAAAAATGGGAATGCACTGAAGTTGTTAATCTACTTACTGTAGGCAGGTTACCCTGTTGAGGATAGAAACAAAGCAAGTAGGGCGCAGAAGTTCACTAAACTGTAACAATCGCAGCGCATGTGCGCGTGGCTCCACTCTGCTCCACTCCTATCAATCACACATCCCAGATGATTTGCACTTGACCCACTCTGGGGTTACAACAAGCGGCAAAACGGAGCTGGAAAACGCTAAACAAAAGCTAAAAACGCCAGAAGTTACACTGCTTACAGAAATGGTGGTCTAAAAACAAAAGTGGTAAAATCTCAATGGAAATAATATGTTAATATGAGATTTTACCACTTTTGTTTTTGTTTCTGTCTCCGGTCTATAGTCGAAGCTAATTAGTCGGATCGGGTTCAGACACAATGCCTATCGGGTTGGGCCGGGTCGGGTCAGATTCTTTTAGGCTCGATCTAAACTATGTTCCAGACTCATTGATAGTACGATTTTAAAAATTACATACAATTTCTCCTTTAAAGCAACTTCTGAAAGAAATGTAAAAATTGTTTATCCAGGGGTGGAATACAAGAGTGTAAAGTTTCATATGCATTTTCTTTTGTATTTTGACAAAAAAAAAATCACTTTTGTCAAAAACCCCCAAAACAAAACAAAAAAACTTAGCCCATTATATTATAGGATGGTAAAAAAAAAAATCTATAAACAAAAGGCTTTCTTACGAAACATAAAAAAGATTAAACGGTGTGAACACTTTTGCGAGACCCAGCTCAGTGCCTGACTGTAGGTCTCTCTTTAGGGGTTGTTGCTGCACGGGGGGTCCCCGTCCTGGAATAGCTGCACTGGCCTGGAATGCTGTGGAGAATGTTTAACCGGGCGCTCCGATTGGTCGGCGGGGGAGGCACGTGTGCATCTGTCTGTGAGTGTGTGAGCGGCGTTAGTTATGAGAAGCTCATGGCCGAGGAGAGATCAATCATCGCGCCTGTTTGGGAACATCGTCGGTGTGGTCAGCAGGTTGACAGGGAAGCTGTGTCAGGATCCCAGCCATGTGTCCGTCCTGTCTGCACCTTGTTGTTGTGGCTTCCACTACCTTTCCCCCCCTCCCCAACTCCACCATGTGAAACACATATGTGTGTGTGTGTGTGTGTGCCTCACCTTAGATCCGTGCGGGGGCTTTGTGAAACCAGATCCGGCTCGTCCATCTCAGAGGAGCGGAGCACAGACAGGGAGCCCATTAGGCCTCATGCTCTACAGGTTGACCTTTGAACTCCAGCCCCCTCCCGTTTGACCAAAAGGGAACCGAGCGGGGTCAGCGTTTTTTTGCCAAGTCATCGCGAGCTATCGGCAGCTATCTCTGCCAGCGAGCGGGGTGGACTACTCAGGGTCTGCAAAGCGGTGACGCACAAGACGGGCTTAATTCATGGCTCTCGCAAGAGATCAGATCAAAGTCTAAAGTGGAGCTTTCAGCAGCCTGTAAGTCAGGGCAGGCGGTGTGATGACTCCGCGCTGAGGCCAGCAGCAAAGCGAGAGAGGGCATCGGACTCTCACGGCCTTCTGAGTGAACCCTCAGTTCCTCTCCCTCCGCCCCCAACCCGATGCTCTGGGCCTGGCAGACCCAAACCTCCGCCGCTGGAGGACTGCTCCCACCACGGTGACCGCTCAGCTGCTCCGGGTTTATGTCGGCAAATCGAACTCACTCGTTCTTCCTTTCTGCCTGGGTTCATCTTCTTTCTTCCAGCAGTTTAAACCTTTTTCATTGTTATTATTATCTACAGCTGAAAACGGGACAGTTATATACAACGCACAAAAAGATGCAGCATCTTTTTATCACAGTTTAAGGTATAGGGGGAGTATTATGCCTTTTCCAGGCACATATGGCCATTTTGTACCACAATCAGTGATGGCATAGTTACTTTGAAAAAGTAACTTTAATCAGATTACTGATTACTCCTTGAAAAAGTAACTTAGTTAGATTACTGACTACTTGATTTGGAAAGTAACTAAGTTACACTCAAAGTAACTTTTTTAATTACTTTCAGCAGCTGCTAACAACAACACTGTGAAAATGACATTGATCTTTGCCAATACTTAATTTATAACGGTAACATCAACAATGTGTCTCCACTTTTAAGGTTAAACTGAAGGGGACATTGTCTAATGGTTACAACAGCACAAAAAAAACTTTAGTAATTTGTGCATGTTTTTGTGTGGTCCA